>JAJMBV010000017.1:171666-242316 GCA_030585085.1 Petasospora xishuangbannaensis | reverse complement strand
TACACTCTGCAATTAAGAAGACTTCCATTAAGAGTATTGTCCTGAATATAGCTGTGTACGAGTACCATTGGGAGTGTATCTTTACAAATGTAAGAATTATGTTATTGGAATATTCGAGAAGTCAAGTAGCCAGAAACAGATTAAAGAATAAGATTATTTAAGGAGTTAAGAACTAACAGAAGAAGACATGTTATATTTATAGTTAAAGGGCGTGCTTATTTTTATACAAGTGTCAACTGAAATAATTTACACTCTTCAATTAAAGAAGACTTCCATTAAGGGTATTGTCCTGAATATAGCTGTGTGCAGGTACTATTGGGAGTGTATATTTACAGGCTAGTTGTTTTTGGGTCTTATATTTGTACTTTAGTGTATAAGAAAATCTATATGAACAGAGTGTGTCTAAGAATATTATGAAGAGACTATGATAGAGGTATCTACGTGAATATAGAGTATCTAAGGTTTTAATCGTGATTCATGAAATACATTTGCGATGCAAAACTTCACCATTGTCATTTGCTTTTCAGGTCTTCCAATACGGATAAAAAGATCTTTTTCAAATCTTCCAGGTCGGCTGTTTCTCCTAACCAATAATCAAAAATGACCAACCCATCGGTAAAAACTTGTTCGACCTTACTTCTTTCAGAAAATTTCTGACCAAATCTTAAGTAAAACGCATAGACAAGTATGCATCCAGTGAATACATTCCTGACGTAAAACCAGGATCCGAGATGACGGTGAGTTGCCAACGGAACATTAATCATATTCATAGTCTCTCGGCTTTGCTGGAGGACTTGGTCAATAAATGGGTTCTCATAATCTTCAACAGTATCATGGAGAATAAGATAAGTTAAGGGACGGAAAAGGAGAAGTTTAAATGAAATCATGCGAGTCTTGATAAAATTAATAACTTCTGGGACTTTTGGAGCAACACATTCCGCACGAAGAGAAATGTTCAATGACGACGTATCTGATGCTGGAGTTGAAGGTGGGTTAAGATCAGGTGATTCAGGAGAAATAGACAAAGCTTGCTGTTGTTGCTGTTGATGAGAATAAGCAAGCGGATATGGATACGGATGTTTGTGTTGATTCAAATTCTGCTGCTGTGATTGCTCAGGTGTTGGGCGAGTCTGTGATGATTGAGATGATGTTACAGGTTTTAATACAAAGCCTTGAGGTTGTAATTCATTCATCACCGAATCATCCTGCATGACGGGTTTAAGATGTGATACCATACTTTTCTCAATCTTTGAAAGGTCTTCCAAGTACGAGGTAATCTTTTCAATAATGGTCGCAACGTCGAACTTCCCCCAGTCTAGGGTATAGTTATCTTCAATAAACTCACCAGTAGCACGGCCGGACTCATCGTTGGTAGTGGCCAACGGAACGTAAAACTCATCAAGGAATTTGTTTTCGAGTTTTCGTAGAACTATTTCAGTAAGGTAGAAAAACCAGCTTGCCTCCTCAGTTGGATTCAAAGTACCATCCAGCGGTGGAGTGGGATAAAGACTGGGGAATGGATAGTTAACAATACCACTAGATGGGATACTTGGAGAGAGTTCAACGCGAAGTTCGGATTCGTATTTCACACACGAGTGGAAAACACGCTCGAGCACTCGATGTTCTGGTTCCGTAAAGCTTCTTCCAGAAGACTTATAGGATTCTAAAATCGTCATAACAGCGGTGGATGCTTTAAATACATGATCCCATGCTTTTAGTGGCTTCATATTGTACATCCAAAACATGGACTGAAGGAGGTAAAATTGCACATTTGCCAAATCGAAGTCAGGAATTTTGGTACGAGGAACAACATAGAGTACAGATGCAAGAAAATGAAGTTTGTAACAGTATTCTCCAACTTCGGATTTTTCCTGTGTAGATGTTTTAAAATCAGTGATATTTGTGAAAGTGAGCGGTTTGCTAAGGTGTCCAAGAGCACAACACTCAATAAGGACTGGTAGAGGAAGGAATTCTGGTGGAATTTCCAAATCAAAGAGGAAAAGGTCTGGATTTACTCCTGACTGTTTCTTGATGTAGTCGACCGATCGCAGAAGGGTCTTAGAGTTGATAAAAGGGTCTTTACTGGAAACGTATTTCATGAAGTAGTCCGTATAGTGTTCCATTTTCTTCTTCAGGTCGGAGTTGAAAGCTTCCAAGTCCTCTTTGGAGAAATAATCGAAAACAGGAACACCTTCGCTGCTTTTGGCAGCTAAGACCGTGTTAAGAGCTCTTGCCTTGTACTTTTCCTCGAATATTGGCCACTTTAAGACACCTTCGCCCTTAGCGTACCAATTGCAGCTCGACCATACGGGGGACGCATGTTTGGAGTTGATGCCAGCCATCGCTGTTATAACATCAGATCCTGGCCCCGAGCCAGAAGAGTCGTATCTGTAAATGCAAGTAGCACTATTCTTTGAACAACTTCCACAAATGGGTTTTGCGAGATCACACTTGATCTTCTTCAGACGGCACGATTCACACGCCATCATTGTACGCTTTCGAGGAGCGGGCTGGCTTCCGGAGCTTGTGGTTCTTCGTTTCTTTTGTTGAATAGGGGCAGATTGGAAGTGGATTTGTGACGGTACTTGGGTATGGCCTCTGTGTGCTTGTGGAAACGGTATTTGGTACGGAGTGGGAGGCCCATAAATAGGACCTGCTGTCTGGTGGGGATGGCGGGTGGGTGACGCCCTGAGTCCCTGGATCTCGTTGTAGTGTTGCTGCTGATCTTGGAGCGGGTATGGCTGCTGCTGTTGCTGATGTTGTAGCAGTGGAGCTCCTACGTGATGATGAGATGATTGTTGATGCTGCCACATGACCTGGCGATCAGTCTGTTGTTGTTGCTGCTGCTGCTGCTGCTGGTGTTGTTGTTGCTGCTGTTCCTGGTGGAGTTCCTGTAGATCTTGCTGGAGTTCCTGTTGATCTTGCTGGAGTTCCTGTAGCGATTCAGCGGGTACGCCGTATAGCGGCGGTTGCTGAGAATCTGCTAGTTCTGGAACCGTAAAGTCGAAGATATCACCCACATACTCGTCGGTGTTATTACTCGACATGCTCTTACGCAATTTTGTAAAGGAGAAGAAGAGTAGAGAAGAGCAAGTATGGACAAAGAGTCGATTGTAACCTGGGAAACGGCGGCCAAGGGTATGGCGGAAGAAAGAGAAGAGCGCAGATCTGTGTAAAGGTGGCCAACGGGAGTGGGAAATGGGAAACGGGTAACGGGAAAGGGAACGGGAAAGGGAACACTAGAGAGTGATGAGAAGCAGAGGATCTGGAAAGCGATGTTGAAAGCCAAGTTGAAAGCAAAGTTGAAAGCAAAGTTGAAAGCAAAGTTGAAAGCAAAGGTCAACAGCTACAGTGAGACGGAAGATGAGTTCTGTGTATGGAAGCTGGTTGGAGAAGTGGTTGGCAAAGAAGTTAGCAAAGTAGAAGTAGTTAGCAAAACAGTTAGCAAGGTGACTAGTAAGATAGCAAGGAAAGAGTTACTCGAGGAAACGATAGCAGTTGAGGATGTGAGTGTTTGAGGGTGCGATGGTGCGATGGTGCCGGAAGTACCGAGAGACTGTGAGATGATGAAGTATAGGGGGATGGGGAGGAGGAGGAGGAGGAACACAAGGGAGAGTAGGGGACTGGGAGCTAGAATCACTACAAAATGGCTTGTAAGCGTCTAACGATGGGTATGGGAATGTTGTGTATGTGGTGTGTGTGATGTATGTTGTGGGTGTATACTGCGTGGAACCCTGTGCTTTTTTTGTTGGTGGGTCACCGTGAGCTGTAATGGGTGAGTGCTGAGTTCTCTATGTCCAGGAACTTCTGGAACTGGTCGACCTGGAACTTGCTCTGGAACGGGTCTTAGTGGGAGTGTTTGTTCCTTGGGATTCTCTGCTATTTCCTTACTTCCCTTATTATTCCTTGTTATTTCCTTCTTTGTTCCCAGCTTTCCTGGTTTCCGGGTGTTGCTGCCTTGTGTTGTCCCCCCGTCTTTGCCCAGCGCGGTTCATTAGAAAGCTGTCGGTCGGTGTTTTCCCTCCTGCCAGTGTGCGTTTCCTCCTAAACAGCCTGTTACAGGGTTTCTGCGTGGTGTGGCCTCCGCACAAACAAAGTGCGGAGGCACAAACGCACTACCGCATCACCAGCATGGCACGTTAAGGGAAGGAAGGAAAAGATATATGGTTTCGGTGGTGGGTAAAGAGTGCCCATTCTAGACATCGCTGCTGTCATTTCTAGTGCCACTGGTATTGTTTGGTACCTTACGGTACATTATGGTATCTTACGGCCTCATAGCTCTTCGAAGCTACCCAATAGCTTACCCAAAGCCCATGGCGATTGCCGTAGCGCTTCACGGTACCATGTTCACCACCGCTCTCCGTCCCTACGTCACTCCCACCAGTTCTACGAATACGCCGAGAAACAATCACCCAAACTACATGCCGGTACTCTCTCTCTCGCCCACCCCTCTAAAGAACAAAAAGGTTGTACGAGGGCTGTAAATACCCGGGTTCTCAACAACAGCCCTCCACCCGTCTCACACATCATGGCTTTGTTGGGAAATCAACAACTTCCAAATTAAATGCAGAAAAGCTGCAAAGGTACCCACCCATAGTGGAGATTCTAGTGTCTCCTAATAACAAAAATACGCACACCCGCGGGTAAACGTTTCCACTTCCCCGATTACACCCTTAGAAAAGAACCCATCGTGCGTTTTCTGTGGTGATATCACATCGTCATAGGCCACACAGTTGTGACAACTGTGTGACAAAGGGGACATGGAAAGAACTTTACAGTTTCATAATTCAACAGTTGTAAGGTGATCCGTATTCCATTGTGTCCGCAAACGTCAATACCAGGTATTAAGAAAAAAATATTTCACACTTCCTATGGTATGCCTTTCCTTGGTATGCTCCCACGGTATGCGGTTTGGTAAAACCCTCCCGGTATGTTCTGTCTCGGCAAACCAATTACGAGTTGTTGGTATACACCAACAAGAACAAGAATCACTATTCCTCGTAGAGATTACTCAAACGATCGTATGTACCCAACGACCTTTTTTTTTAATTTTAGGCCCGCATAATGCGTAAGAGTGTGAGTACTTTGTTTGAGATAGGTTTGTGGTGATGCCATCTTTGAACCCCTGGTGCGTGGATGTTGCCGTAGAGCCCGTGGGACATCACGTAGCTGGTAGCGTGTGGCATGCGGTTGTTCCGTGTACTTTCGATGTATCGCTTGGCTACATGTTGTTTACTAGCTACTGATTATTGGTTATTGGTTATTGGTTATTGGCTATTGGGTATTTGCTATTGGTTATAGGTTATTAGAAATTGGTAGTTATGGGCTATTTGCTATACGATACTGGCCTAAATAGCGGTTGCCAGTTTCTACTGGCGTGCCGCCCTCTCTGTGCCCTTGATTTGGTCCGTCCTTAAAACTGACCGCCTAGTCGAATTGCGTGTTTTGCGGGAGACCCTACTTCCTTGCTTCTCTACTCGCTCACTTGCTTAACCCCCCATTTCCTTGCTTGCTTCTTTTTGTTCTTTGCTCCTCGGCTCCCCTTCCTTATCTTCTCTACATCCTGTCCCTCGATCCACCCATTTTCCGTTCTCCCTTTGTGCTGATCACTCGTACTCCCTTGCTGCGTGCTTCCCCGTATTCGCACACTTTATGTCTGTCCTCGATCCCTCCCTCTATTACCCCATACTACGGCCATCACCGTCCCCAATCCCCAAGCCAACCACTTCCAGCACAATTCACGCCTCTTTGTGTCTCCTCGCCCACTCGACCGTCCCCGTTTTCCTCAGGTAACCGATCATCGTTCCATCCTCTGCCCATTCCCACATCACACTCTTTCTCCTGCCGTATGCCCGCCTAAGCATCAATACGGTGATTAGCGGTGATTAGCGCAGTACCAAAATGCGGCGGTGTCCGGGTGTGTATGTGGCCTAACCGCGACTTCCGCGAAAATGGCCCTATTTGGTAGTTACCGCTTCCAGACACGTATTTACTTTTCGATGGTTGCCGCGAAAACGCGCGTTTTCGCGCGAAAAAAAGCATTCTTTCTCCTCTGATACCACCAACGGCATCACAGATGGAACCACCAGCTTACCGCCAGTGGCATCGCCCTCATTGCTAAAGCATTCCCTCAACGGGCACCGGTGGAACGAGTGTTGTAAGAGCTTTTTCTGGTTCTTGTGCGTTCCACACAGAAAATCCAAGCATTGAGAGAGGATCAGAGTTGGCAAGCGCTTGGGAGACGAAATCGATATCTGGAAGTCGCACCAACAGAGACAAAAACAGGGGGCACACACAAAGACGCATACCACATACGCAATCCATAGAAACACATTCCATTCAAGACGAGCCAAGTTGCTCAATCCTTCTGATCGCAGCGTTCCAGCATATCCCGGACATTGTCTAAACACGTCAGGGACCAACAGGAGCTTTCGAAGCAAGCAAAAGAACTACCCAACTGACGCGTAGGCACGCTTCCAGTCGCCTGTACCGCATCACCAAAACAACCACAATCAAAAAAAAAAAACAGTTGTTCACGCCGATGCTTCATCGTACACCCAACCAGCGGGCGGCTACACAGCCTGGTAGAATCACCAGCAGTCCCCTTGGAGAACAATTTACAAAAACACCCGACTCGCCGCTTTCTCCAGTATCGCCTATGTACCAGGTCAAGTACAAGGACTATGAGAGTGCGATCGAGGCGGTTGCACAACTGGAGACAGAGCTCACAGAGTTCCAGCAGTCGAGTTACGAACTCGAAAAGGAACTCGAGAAGGAGCTTGCTGTGCTTGAAGAAGGAAACGACGCACTTAGGCAGCGTAACCAGCAACTTTCGAGTGAGGTGAAGGATCTTCATCGCGCACGGTTCGAAGCTGAACAGACTGCTGCAAGAACGAGGGACGAGCTTGCGAGGAAGCTTCGATCCCTTGAAGACGACTTGGAGAAGAAGAGTACCCGGCTTGTGGATATCGAGATCTTGAATGATTCTATTGAGCAGAGCGAAAGAAACCTTCATGTATCTTACCAAGAGCTTGAAGATAACTATGCCTCGGCTCAGGAGGCTGTTGTGCTTTTGGAAGCAGAGATGGCAGACGTCAAAGAGCGTCTCTTTAATGAGCAACTGAACCATCAGAATACGAAGAACGAGCTTGAAGACCTCCGTGCTGAGTATAACAAGCTTCTACTCAAACAATCGCCCACACTTCAACCATCGATCCCACCTTCCATGTCGAAATCCACTTCGCTTCGGCAGCTCCACTCCATTATTGAGCATGCGAAGGACATGGAGTCCAAGATCGACAACATCAAGCATACACTTAGCAAGAACCACAAGAATGCCCATAACCTCAAGATCCACCGTATCAAGTCCACCACAACCACAAAGATCTCAAACACTACAATCACTACAACAACACCTGCTGCTGGACCAACCACTACGAAGCATCCAAGGAAGCGAATTCCGCTGTCGCCTTCATCTTTCGAGCTGAGCTCCCTCTCGGGTGCCAAGTTTAATGCTTTGGAGGTTATCGAAGGTTCACCCAATTTAAAGCAGCTGCAACTGGAGAATGTGCAACAAGAGAATATCAAGAGCAAGCCAAAACGGAAACCATCTATATTCAATGATGGTAAGCTGGCTAACTGATAATGACAAATGACGAATCCTAATGATTACGAACTTCTTTTCTTTTCCTTTCTTTTCTATTCCTAGTATTCATTTCCATTATACCTTTATAGACATGCAAGCAAATATACCAGGCCTCGGTACATTTGCTTCTTTAGGCATCATATATATATATATATACAACTCTCTTCCCTTACACACTCGAGAGCCAGTTCTTGATGAGCATTACGAAGTCATACACGTACAACTTTACAACCCTTTCCTTGTACCCACACCACGCTTTAAAGAGATCGGTCCATCTCAACCAGAATGACTCGTTCCTAGCATGCTCTTTGTTATCTTCATATACCGTCTTGGCAGCATACTGACTCAAAATCAAAAAGGTTCTTTCTGGACCTAGCGGATTCTTCAACACCTCGTCCAAATGTCTGGTCAGGTCATTTGTCTTTATGATTAATAGCACAACTCTTGGGATTCGTGATAATATGACCATTAAATCTGTCAACAGCTCGCCTTCTGTTAAAGCATACTTCATCCTCTCGATTTCGTCGTCATCTCTGACCTTACTGATATCGTAGTTTAATGCTGTCTTCATGTCGCGGCCCGTAATGGCAGCTGCCAAGATAGGGAACTGTTTGTCATTAATATTGGCGAATTTTTTAGCGTACTTCTTCATAGTCTCCTGGTCTTTATCGATCATGGCGAGCCAGAAGCGGGCGTAGTCTTTACGCAGCTGAGTCGGCACATCACGATACAATCCGTGGTCATAAAGGATGATTTCAAAATTAAAAGGGTTCAAAGGCGACCCATCGGATGGCTTTGGTCTAATGGCCAGATTTCCTCCATGTGGATCACAGTGTACGGCGACGTTTGGTGTGAACACCATGTTGTTGAATATGTGAGAAAGACAGGAAGAAACCTCGGAACGCTCGATATGGTGGGAGTCTAAGTATGTGGTGTTGTCAAGCCGGGCTCCGGAGATGTACTCCATGACAAGGATTCTGTTGGAAGATTGTATGACTTTAGGAATACGAAGCGCAGTTAAATGTTGGAAGTTGGAGAAGTATTCCGTTGTTTTGCGAGAGTTCTCAGCTTCTTTGTTGAAGTTGAGTTCCACATAGATAGACTCCTGTAACTCTTCACCAAGCCATACAAGGGGGTACTCTGGGAAGACCTTGTCGAGAGCCTGGAAGACAATCTGTGTCAAATATACATCTAGAGGAACAAATTCTTTCAAAGAAGGGTGCTGACACTTAACGGCGACCTTCTCGCCATTCTTCAGCTTCGCAATGTGCACCTGAGCAAGGGACGCCGCACCAATTGGTTTCTTCTCAAATTCATCAAATAGCTCTTCGATGTGCTTCCCCCAATCGTTTTTGAACATGGCATCGATGTCCTCGTAGCTCGATTCGGGACACTCATCTTGTAGAGGTCTCATCGTGTCCGTCCACTCCGGAGGAAGCAAGTACGTCATGGCACTCACATGTTGTCCCAACTTGATGTAGATACCCCCATTCTTTTCCAGGGCTTTCAAGGTAATAGTTGCACACTTCTTGTGACACTTAGAGAGTGCATCATACTTTTCTGCCTTGGATTCATAGTTGGCTCCGAGGGTCCGCTTGTAATGGTAGAAACACTGGACAGTCGCAACACCAACAACAGATACACGTCCGAGTGTCAAGAAAGTATGTCTCACACCATTGTGAAACTCGTCGTTGGAGAAGAACAGAACAGTTCCGATACCTAGTAATGAGCCGGCAACATACTTTTTGCGGTTAGCGTTGAACGCATATGGCAAGTTGGTGGGTCTCATGGCAGACGACGAATGACGCACTGAGCGCAGATTCGAACGCAGTGAGCTTCTCAGGATGCGTGCAAACATCGTCATGGCCACACAGAGAATAAAAAAGAGTCAAAAAAGAGTAAAGAGTACACAAAAACGGCCGCCCGGTCTGGATCTTTAGGTATGTCCTAGGCCTACAAGCGTTGTTCTTCCAAGGTGTAAGTCTGGAGAAATACCGTCACAGCCCGAGATCGCGCCAAAGCGCGCATTTGGGCCTAAACCTTTCCTAACATGGTATTTTGAGCGCGATTTTGTGCCATTTTGCAGAACACCTCCATATTACCATATTAGGAGTTTTTGCGTAGCTTACTCCCCGAAGCCCGCGCTTTTTTCAAACGGAGGGACGCGTCGCACCCATCATATCTCACAGTAAAGGCCCATATTATCGCATGAGATTGAGCACTAAATCGAACGAGAGGAAGAAAAGTCCAGGAAAAACATAAAGGGATTGGAAGATGTCGCTGCTACTGATGAAGAAGCGTCGGAGCGCTTCACAAGAGGAATTGGAGGCAGAGAGGCGGCGCATACGCCAACGGACGGATCGTGAGCCAGAGTATTCTGAAGATGAGGATACATGCTCTGACGAGGAGATCGACGCACTACAACGGCGAGTGAACCACGGTGAGTCAACTTGGACTGACAATGAGACCAGCAGTACGAGCAGTGGGAGCAGTAGGAGTAGCCAAAGTCCCGATGGGAGAAGCACATGGACGGACAGAAACGAGAGTGAGAGCGAAAGCTCTAATGATGAAACCAGTGAATGGGACGAACAGCGACTGGCCATGCAGGAGAAGATCCAACCAAAGCATTTGAAACATTCTACACCGGTTCGGTTCATTGAGACCCAGAAACGTGCACTGGATGCTAGAAGCTTGTCTATTCGGAAGGTGGAGTCCAGAAAGAAGCTGAGTGCTGTGTGGGAAGGCATCATCCAGAGGTATGGCGTTCTGGGAGAACATGAGCAAGGTGACCTCGTAAATCTTAAGGACATGCGTATAGAAGAGAATACCGGCCATCTTGAGCAGCTACAAATACGTGATCGGGCTAGTATCTGGGACGATTTCGTTGGTGAGAGCGACGTCGAGATTGATGATCCATTGAACTTGTTGAGCTACGCTACTCCGAGAAAGAAGGATACACAGACTGAGTACCTGGTTACGCCTGTATCTATGAAGCCCGTGAATCCGCCTTCTAAAAAAATGTACATAACTCCTCCAAAGTTCCTAATTGGTTCAGTGACTGCAATGCCTTGTTCTGAGTCAGGGCAGTGCAAAGAGCCCGACGGTCTCAGGTTAACAGCAATGAACCGGGATCCATTCAACTTGCTAACACCAAGTAAAAACGGCAGATAAGACCGGTATATACAGATAATGATAGTAATGATAATAAATAATGGATAAGAAACAGTTGTCATGGTATGAAAAATCGATAGTGGAGATGGCAGGGAGTAATGATTATTGCGAAAACTGACAGCTAAAAAGGCGGTAACACTAGTAGGAATGCACGGTAGCAATGTCGTGTTAGTAGGAAGTATTGAAATTTATCATAATATATAATAGTATAAATAAGAGAGTGTGATCAAACGATGGTAGTTAAAAATTAAAAATGGTCGTAGTAAAAGTATTAAATAATAGCAGAGCCAATGGAACATGGTTTACTCTGGAATAGGTGGAAGCTGTTCTGGAACCTTTTCCACCTTCTGGGAGTTTCTCATACTTAAATATGTGTTCCAGATAATGGACGCCCCATTCACCATCAGCAGCTGGTGCTGTACTGGAACAAACCCCAGGTTCACAAGCTGGAACGCTGGCCAAACCATCCAGTTTGTGCACAACGTTGGCCACCAGTTCTCTTTCAGTTTAGATTGTACCTTAACAAATGGTTGACCTTCTAGCAGTGTCATAGCGGAGTAGTACATAGCAATGGCGGTACCTGAAAATAGCAATTGGTCACATGCCACTCTAGCAGCAGCATTCTGGAATTTGTTCACCAGAGGAGGAACAGAAGGCAAAGGCTTTAGTTCGATCTTTGCTAAAATATTGTACCACTTACCTCCTACAAAGGAAAAGATACAGGAACCGTATAAGACACCACGGCCAACTCTTAGCCAATCCAAGCGCTTGTGTGGAGCCTCAGGGAAGAGGGACTGAGCTATGACATCTCCGGCACCGAAGAGGAATCCCGTCATCACCGCATTGGTGGTTTTGGGGTTGGTTTTGAGATGGTACTGGTAGAACCGGAGTAGCCCCGACATTGAATGATGTACTTGTCTTGTTTTCTGGTGTAGGTTAGTGTTTGCTAATTTGGAGCAGTCTTTGTCGTATAAAAGAAAGGAGACGGAGAGCAACAGCTGATTCTGAACAAAGATCCACGCGAGAAGTGAAATTCCACACAATTGGTCACAATAGTGATTGCAAAACCGAAACTTCGACTAGCAATGCTATATTATCACTTCAGATACCAAATACCGAAGAAATAGCCCGCTGCTTCCACTCTCTTTTAAGTCGTCTCAGCTTCGCTGGTGAGACGATCTGATCTCTGTGCAGGGGAAAGGCTCATCGCACGGCTTTGGTGATCTGAGCTTCGCGAAAGTGTGGGATAACGTAATCACGTGATTATGTAAGGATGTTCGCATAAGTGATAAGGAGTGGTTGGTTACTATAGGTTAATGAAGTTACATTAGCGTGGCTTTGTAAGAGTTTGTTATAATACAGGGGTATAGGGGAGTAGTGGAGAAATAGGTGAGGAATTCTCAAAACTGTGTGTTTAGGGACCTCAAGTCGGTTTACAGATAGTCTCGGCATACGCTCTCTATACTATGCCCTCAAAATACCACTTTTAGATGACATTCTAGATACCATCATACCATGGCAGAGTGCTTCCTTCCATGCGGGCTTGGCAAACCACTGGATCTGGTAGTTTAGTCCTGAGAGGATTTCCTTTGAGAGAAGTAGGGTGGAAAAGCATCTCTCCACGCGATCTTCTCCCCACCGGCATGGAGGTGGTGGGACCCCCACATCGAAGTGTGACATCGAACTAAACCACGCTGTGGAATGTTGGGAAAGAGAAGAGAGAAGCAGGATGTGGAATTGGTGTATGGGAAAGAAAAGTGATAGTAATTCAGGGGTTTTCCTTTTGTTGTATTGCATGATTGTGGCGCACTTCAGATATCGGTGGTATGGGTATGACAACTGTGTAGATTGGTAATACGGATCTTAACGGATGAACAATGATGGGGCGATTGGGGCTCCAGATTATTGACTACTATGAGTGGGAAATATATGTGAACACATATATAGTTCTTTAGAAGAATACTATTGTATGGAACAGAGGTATTGGATGTCAACGAGGTGTGCGTTTATCTACGCCATCTTCTATATCTGTAAGATCAAAAAATGCGACGGCTCAAGCTCGCCGATACTAGAATGGGCTGGAATTGAGAACTCGCATTGGTTACGGGAACACTAGCTACAAATATAACTTATGTTCACCACCATTTCAGTAGAATGGAAAGGTTTTGCGTTTATAGATATCGATTATATTGTTTTACATCAAATATTGAGCACTGTTCAATGTACAGGAATGATTATCTCGCGTGCTCCACTTGTATTTGGATATCTACCAGATAGTGTATAATATATATACATATTACCTATACAAGACTCATACAAAACATATACTGTTTAGAAGTTACAAATCACTGGTCTCGCCAGTACTTTTTATGCCATGCTTTAATATTTATAGATATATAGCATGTATAGCTCAGTGGGCCCACCTCCATCTTAAAGATCGTGTCCAAGAAGACCACTAACGATTCCTAAAGCAAACCAACGTTTACATCCCAATACCCTGCACCCGCAAGACACTTACAATATCCACAACCTACCTAATATATCTCTGCTTGATCTAATTGACAAGCTGTTGTGTATCCCTCGGTCTTCCCCTGGCCCAGAACACCTGGACACCATATTACACACCTGAACACCACTAGATCTATCCATTCATCCATGCCCTGTTGAATTGCCCACAGTGCGGTGGGGGTGGGGCAGCAATTGTGGAGACGGGGGCACGCAGGGTTTGGGATACCTTATTAGAGTATGGAAAACGCACAATGGTGTGAGTGAGAGTTATGCGTGTTTAGGTGTATTTATATATACATATCTTTATATATGTATTATATATGTGTGTATGTGCCAATGTGACAATATGTCAATGTGTCAATGTGTCAATGTGCCTTGTAAGATAAGTGGCACATTTCTGATAACGCAAGTACTATGGTCCAGCAGAGCCCATGGCAAAGCCCAGCAGCCCGCAAACCCGCAGTATCCCGTATTCCGAAACCCGTCGTCCATGATCCGTGTGACCACCAACGGCGATAATGTGCCTGTTTGGCCTGTAAGAGCGTGCAGAGTACTGGAAGAAGAGGAGTCAGGGCAGCCAGCACACCGACGGCGCTGTATAGTCGGCACGGGGCAACAGTCTTAAAGGGAAACGGCCGTGAAGCGCGTGCGCGCCGAGGGAATACGCAGGGCCGGTGGGCACCTGGGCAGCTAGGCGGCTACGCAGGAGCCCAGTTAGTGGAGCGAGTGGGCAGGGGAGGTGGGCAGCAGCAGGCATATACTGAGCTAGACAGAGAGGGCACACAACAGAGACTGTTTATACAATACACCAGACATGCAATATACTATATCTGCAACATATACTTTACTTTCTACTCCTACACCTACTATATATACTGCAAAGACTACAAAGGCTACGAACACAGACACTACAAACACTACAAACACTACAAACACTACAAACACTACAAACACTACAAACACTACAAACACTACAAACACTACAAACACTACAAACACTTCAAACATTACAAACACAGACACTACAAACACAAAGCTACAAACACAAAGCTACAAATGCCACACATACTGCACATCCACCCATTCGCCTGTTGTCCGCGTGTGTCCGTTCGCACGGTTGTTCCCGACTCGGGACCGGTACACGATTGACTGCTCGTAGTAGAGGCGGTTTGTCTGACGCGGAGGAAGGGCGATGTGTAAGTATGTGGTAATTGGGGCCAGTCCCGGTAGCGGCTGCGCAACTCACGGCAATGTCATGAGAAGAGGAAAAGAGCAACAGCAAACAGAGCCGGGTGGGTACGGCTTGTGAGAGTGCCAAGCCATAATACGGCCATACGTCCATTCCACTTCCATGCTACTGCCATTCTACGGCATTGGTACTGGGATCCGTTCTGGGACCCGTGCTGGGGCCCGTGCTAGTACGGTTCTACGGCATCGGGACACCCGTACGCCCAGCGGCCGGTGCTGGGCCGTCTACGGCTGGCATTACTATAAGGGATCCAATAGTACAGACGGGTTAATAAGCATAGGCCATACACCATACACCCCTGGCCATGACAGATCACATATACTTTGGGTGCGTACTCTTTCGTGCACCTGCCCTTCACTACCATAGTCTGATACACATAAATCCTGGGTATACACAGATCCTAGATATACACTGAAATACACAGAAATGTTTAGATATACTCGCCCAGATCTACGCAGAGATTCGTAGAAGCTCTCCCTCTGCGTACTGAAAAAGAGAACGCCAAATGCCAAAACCTCACGCGTCCCGTGCGCCAGGTTTTGCGGGGGAGGGAGAACACCGATTGTCACACCCGCGATGGGGTTCTCCCCCACACACCCCAATCGCCACGCTAACAAACCCACTAAACAGCACACACGAACGCATGTCCAACCACCCACAGGACCACCACCACCACCACCACAATAACACATTGCGGCGCATCGAACGCAGTTTTAGAACCCCTCGCTGTTCCACCGCCTCTTCCCCAGAATATATATAGAGGGGCTAGGACCCTCTCATCTTGGAGCTTTATCTGTTGTAGATCTCCTCTCAGCCAGGCTCATCAGCTTACACATTTCGTCGCTTATAGCTTATAGCTTATAACTTATAGCTTCTCTTCTGGCTTTCTTCTGCACGCACTAAGCTCTTCTGCTACGCGCAACACACCCACGCTAACGAAAAAGTAACGCGTTAATACGCTTCAAGGGATTCGAACGCTCAACAGATCGCATCGGCCGAACTTCGCCCAGCTTCCCCAGATCACTGCCCAGATCGCTACTCCGCATAGCAACTAACTATCAGCAACTAGCTACTCCTGGCCTTTTCCAGCTAACAAACTACCCGTCGACCTAGCTACCCGTCGACCAGTCTCTCCGCCTAATCTCTTAGCCATCCACAATGTCTGACCACCAAGACCTCGAAAAACAACCGACCCCTTCTGACAACCTCGACAGCAACACCACCCACTACGATGAGGACGACCATGTCGTCTCAAAGGTGTACACCTCGGGCGTGAATAACCAATATGTCATGATTGGTAGAACCAAGGTTCTTCGCAGTGAGCTTATCGAGGCGTTCGGTGGTGACTTGCAGCCAGGTCTTCACAGAGAGGCTCCTCGCAGACTCGCTAACCCTGCTCCTCTTGGTCTCTCCGCCTTTGCCCTCACCACCTTTGTCCTCTCTATGTACAATGCCCGCGCAATGGGCGTCACTGTTCCTAACGTTGTTGTTGGCCTCGCCATGTTCTATGGTGGTTTTGTTCAGCTCCTCGCCGGAATGTGGGAGATTGCTCTCGACAACACCTTTGGTGGTACTGCTCTGAGTTCCTATGGTGGTTTCTGGATGTCGTTTGCTGCCATCTACATCCCTTGGTTCAACATCGCTAGTGCGTACGATGACAAGACGATGTTTGCTAACGCTGTCGGATTCTACTTGCTGGCATGGACAATCTTCACTTTTATGCTTCTCATCTGTACCATGAAGTCGACCGTGGCATTCTTCAGTTTGTTCTTCTTCTTGGAAATCACTTTCCTACTGTTGACGATTGGCGAGTTTGCTGGTAAGACTGCTGTTTCCCGTGCCGGTGGTGTCTTTGGTGTCATAACTGCCTTCATTGCGTGGTACAATGCGTTTGCCGGTGTGGCCACCAAGGAGAACTCATATGTCACTGCAATTGCGCTCCCACTTCCAGGGTCCAAGAGATGAGGTGATGGGGCGATGGAGTCGTGGAGTTCGGACTATGGGCTACGGGCTACGGGCTACGGGCTACGGGCTACGGGCTACGGATACAAGCTAAAGACTCATCCTGGAGAGTGTCATTGATGCTAAGCGCTTTGATACCTTTTCTTGCAGTCTTGTCTCTTGCTGATTTCCCGTTGTCTTGTGGTCGTTGTCTCGTTGTCGTCTCTGTATGGCTCTGTCTAAAAAGCCTGCCCTCGCTGGCCGCGGCGCACTGTTTACGCTTTTATTTATTCTGATATTTATTCTGGTATCCATCGTGGTATCTAATACTGACACTTTACTATTTATTGATCCGTTTGTTAATTCATTCATTCACTCTCTGCACTGGTTCGGCGTACTTCTAGCCATAGTCCTTGTAGCTGTGTAGCTGTCTGTGTCTGTCTGTCTGTCTGTCTGTCTGTCTGTCTGTCTGTCTGCGTGCGTGCGTGCGTGCGTGCGTGGCTGTCTGCGTAGCTGTCTCTGCCTACGCCCAGCCCTCTGGGCGCATGCCTCGACAACTTGGCACGTCGACAATGGCAACGGTTCTGGGGCAGCAGATCCACTGGGTGTGTTGGAGCCAATGTGGGTATATTGCATGCTGTATACTGTATACTGTATATTGTGTGTGGATCGTGCCATAAAGCACCTAATACAATGCATACGTTGTAACACTATACAATATCTGTATATTCATCACCTTGTTCACATTCTCCCTGCCATCGGCCTATCTGTGTCTGTGCTCCGCAGCGCATCGGCTCGCCAGGCGTGCGGCCAGTGGTGTTCGGGTGGTGTCCGGGTGTATATATTCCGGTGTCTGGGTGTGCCAGACCTCCCGCTTGGCTCCTGGCTATGGCGCACACACAGCACACGCACGGGCCATGGCATCTTCCTCTATGTTTTGTATTTTGTGTGTTCTGTTTTCTGTTTTCTCGTCTGTCTCTGCTTCCTCTCCCTCCCATTACCCGGTCCTCCATGTCCCTGCCACACACATGCAGTGGTCCCACCGTACTATCGTCGGTGCCCATCCTGACGTTATCACGTTGTTGTATGGTTCTTTCTAGTCTGTGCTCGGATATACGCGCGCACACACTAAACGGCTGCCGGAGACTACGTCATTGTCTACGGGCTGGATCTCCGGTGGGCAGAGCTAGAGCACTCCGCACTAGTCGCTTCGTCCGGAAGTGGCAGTGTGCTGGTCTGGGCCGGTCGGGCTATGGTGGTGGTGGTAGGGTAGTGGCAATGGCAGCAGTGTAGCAGTGACAATGCCGATGGCCGTGATAGTACTAGAAACCGTCCGTATTGGTGCTGTATTACTACCACTAGCATTGGCATTAGTATGGCGTCGCACTCCGGCTTTGTCAGCTTTGTCAGCTTTACTCCCGCACACCCGCACACCACGCCCCTAGCAAAAAAAAGGAGGAGCGCTTTTCACGTGCACCACCATAAAGCGCGCGGCGGCCGCCTCGCTTTCTGTCCCTACCTCGCCCTTCGAGCTTCCTCCTTCTTCGTCTCCTTCTCTCT
Organism: Petasospora xishuangbannaensis; assembly: GCA_030585085.1. Lineage (NCBI taxonomy): Eukaryota > Fungi > Ascomycota > Saccharomycetes > Phaffomycetales > Wickerhamomycetaceae > Petasospora > Petasospora xishuangbannaensis. The sequence goes on along the minus strand of JAJMBV010000017.1, from coordinate 224,242 downwards.
CTTTGCTTCCCACTTGTTTGACCGCTAAACAGCGAAGCATTTGGTGGAACAGAACCCAAAACTCTTAGCCGTACGTCCCGTGCACTGTCGCTCCACTGCCCAAAACTCGCATTCCTGGAAATCCTCCATCCATCACACGCCTTGTGCTTGTGTGGTATTCCTGTCTTCTATCGTTGTCTCCTCTCTCCCCCTCCTCCTGGTTACTTGGCGTGGATTGTGGGCTAAAGACATTCCTCCCCAGCTGCCAGTTTCAACACAGCTACACAGCTACAGCTACAAGACGATAGCCCCGACTGGACAACTTCACAACGACAACCCGGCTGTATTCTACGGTGTCCATTGCATAACGGTATCTCCACAGCATACACAGCATACACAGCATACACAGGTGTGCCTGTCCTACATAGAAACCAACTAGAAAGTAACTGGATCTTTCAAGGATTCCCCAGGGACCTGGTCCACGTTAAGTAATCGCACAAGCTACATCCATCGCTCTACCTCTCCAGGCCTACACATCGTTCCTGCACATCCCTGCTGCCTCCATCTCTTCTCCCTTCATCGCTGGCGTCGTCACCATGGGTACTACTGTCGAGAATAGGCCTAGGAAGTCTACACTCTCCAAGATTGGAAAGATGTTTGGTGTGTCTCACATTATACCCGAGGAAGCTGGTACCAAAGAAAGCGGCGGTGGCGGGTCTACATGGTCTGGTCATGTAGACTCCCACTCAGACTCCAATACCTCTTCTCTTAACAGTTCCGCATCCTCTCTTAATCAGCTCGTCGACTTCGACAAGCCAAAAATCACAGTCACAACTACAAATACTACTGCTACCCCTGCTAAGACCCCTTCATCCTCAAACCCCAACTCCAGACCCCCATCAAGACCTCCTTCTAGAACCCCAAGCCTAAAAGCAAAGTCAAACACTGCCACTGCCCATCAAAGCGTACCCACGGCTATCAACGACGCTATCGCCAGTCTCAAACTCCAAAGCAGGAAATCCCCAAACATGGTTGCTTCAACAGAGAAACTCAGTATAGTACCAAACAACGTCAATCTCAGCAGGTCCTCGTCCAGTGCATCGACCTATAACGCCAACAATAACAACAACAACGCCTCAACGACTTCGATAAAGGACCTGAAACACCAGGCCCGCTTTGCTGTCTTTGAAGATGGAACCCATGAACATCATCTCCGAAACACAAAACGCCAGGAAAAGCTGTCAAACATGCTTAAGAACCTTCTTGGTGCGCAAAAACTCCGTGATGAAGCAGTCTCTGCCGTTCCTGAGATATTATCAAATAACCCTCCTTCGCTCTTTTCAGGACTTGTCAACCAGTTCTCCCACAACAAAGATGAGAATGTTCCTTTCTCCGGTGCAACTCGGGTTGCTGACGTCACCTCGCCTTCCACTACTTCATTTGCAGGGTCCAACGTTTTAACGTCGACTACCCCGTGTGCTACTGACAAGAACCTGACATTTGCACAAAGATATGGCCGATGCCAGGAAGTTGTTGGAAAAGGTACATTTGGTGTTGTGAGAATCTCCCACAAGAAAGAGAATGACCGTGAAACATTGTTTGCAGTAAAAGAATTCAAGAGAAAGCCCGAAGAAAACGACCAAAAGTACTCGCGCAGACTGACTTCCGAGTTTTGTATTTCAAGCTCGTTGAAACACGTCAATATCATTGAGACTCTTGATTTGCTTCAAGATGCTCGTGGAGATTATGTTGAGGTGATGGAATTCTGCTCTGGCGGTGATTTGTATACCTTAATCATTGCAGCCGGTAAGCTGGAGTACATGGAGGCGGATTGTTTCTTCAAGCAACTTATACGAGGCGTTGTATATATGCACAATATGGGTGTTGCACACAGAGACTTAAAACCTGAGAATCTATTGCTCACAGAGACCGGTGTATTGAAGATTACTGATTTCGGTAATGGTGAGTGTTTCAAGATGGCGTGGGAAGACGAAGTTCATCTCAGCGGTGGTATTTGCGGAAGCTCACCGTACATTGCCCCAGAGGAGTACAACACCAAGCGGTTTGATCCTAGAGGCGTCGACATTTGGGCTTGTGGTGTCATATACATGGCGATGAGAACAGGCCGTCACTTGTGGAGAACAGCTACAAGCGATGATGAGTTCTACGTCAAATACCTGGAGGGAAGAAAATCCACAAAGGGATACGAGCCGATAGAATTGCTAAAAAGAGCAAGATGCCGTAACGTGATCTACTCCATCCTTGATCCAATTCCGTCTAGAAGAATCAATGGCAAGCAGATTCTAAACAGCGAATGGGGAAGAGAAATCAAGTGCTGCGTCGAGGTGTGACAGTGTCGTTCCGCTCTGTACTCTCATTCCTCTTACAGTGTTGTTTCTCATTCCGTTTTCTCGCTTCGGTATCCGTTCTAGAAACGAACCTGGTTATGAAAAAATACGAAATGCACACTTATAAACGTTTATGACACATTTTTCGTCTCTATTGTTGTAGCGTATATAAAACAGGCAGTGAAACCTTTATGCGGGTGTGGCCCGTACCATGTCTCCCGAGGGCTGTGCCTTAACGACACAAAAAGCGATTGGTAATACTTCACAAAAGACGGAGTTCTCTTGTAGCAGGACAAGAAACAGCGCTAGGAAAGAGAAAACAAATAGCAAATATGAGTTGGTCAGGATTCAAGAAAGCTGTTTCCAGAGCAGGCACTCAGGTATGTTGGCTATTTATCTTCTCGGTTTTCCAAGGGATTGAAGGAAAGGGTCCGGAACGGGTGTTGGTTGGCAATTGGCCGCCATCCCTTCTAGGGATCTACGAAGCAGCAAAGAAACTAACATGGGAGTTGTTTTTTAGGCAATGGTCAAGAACACCGACCGTATGTCCGATAAGGACTACGACATTGAAGAACGCCGTTACAAGACGTAAGTAATCATTGTTCTGTGTTGCTGTTGATGTTAGGGGTTCCCAGTTGCGGGGTCCAAAAGGAAGAGTGTACTAATTAGGCCAAACAGGTTATCAAAGGCTGGTAAGGACCTCGAAAAGGAATCTAAAGGGTATTTGGACTCCCTCAGAGCAATGACACAGGCACAAGTGAGAATTGCAGAGGTGATTTCGTCTCTCTATGACGACTCCAAGAGCATGGGTGGAAGTGCGAGTGTTGGTAACTACTACTTGCAATGTGTGCAAGAGTTTGACCAGGAGACAGTTAAGCAGCTCGATGGGCCGTTCAGAGAGACGGTGCTAATGCCTATCTCGACTTTTTGCAACTACTTCAATGAGATTGATGACGCCATCAAGAAGAGGGCACACAAAAAGATTGACTATGAAGGTGCTAAGGCCAAGGTTAGAAGACTTGTGGACAAGCCAGCCAAGGATGCTTCCAAGCTTCCTAGGGCTGAGAAGGAGCTGGAGATGGCCAAGGATGTGTTTGAACAGTTGAACAACCAGTTGAAAGAAGAGCTCCCACAGTTGATTTCTCTTAGAGTGCCTTACTTTGATCCTTCGTTTGAGGCCCTGGTGAAGATCCAGATGAGATTCTGTACAGAAGGTTACACAAGACTCGCTCAGATACAGAACTACCTAAACCAGGAGGACAGAGACGCGTACTCGCAGGGTCTTTTGGACGACCGAATTGCACAGCTCTTGGCCGAAATGAACCAACTCCAGATTGCTTCGCTGGGTGCCAAATGATGTCCGAATCACACGCCACCGCCACCATCACCACCACCACCCCTTTTGTGTGCAGTGTGTCATACTTAGACCTAAACCGGCTTCCATCGGTGTTTATGTATTTAAACGTTTACCATTTATCTGTTTAACAGCTACGTATATCTTAACAGCTTCTCTCTTCTCTTTGTAATGGTTGCTCCCTCACGGCGTACCTTCCTAATCCGGTGGTTTATCGCTCTTTTTCTCGCTTAGCAAAAGCCCGGATCCAATCGGCTCCACCATAAGTCGTAGTAAAGCTCATTACGAGCGCTTCCAACTAAACAGCCACGACAAGGCCACTAGTGCCAGCACAATGTTGGAATTCTTTAAGCTGCTGGGGCTGCTGATGGTTGTGGCTATAAACTACGTCTATAAAAACCACATCTCTCGCCTCAAGCCGCTATACTCTACACTGGCACAGAACATCACAAGGCATCAGAGTACGTTTATCATCTGGCCGGTTTCAATCGCCTTTGTGCTTTCGTATCCGTCTCTATATTCGGTTTTCACGGCTCCAGAGTCGCTTGGATGTTCGTACGTGTCGAGTCTTCATACGTGGGGCCCGACCGAGATACCCGATTCTCTGGATATGTCTGCACTAGTGCTCAAGCAGATATGGCTTATACCTTCACAGACGCCCAGGGGCAATCGCTTCGATCTCAGTCCTGGTGCTCTCAGCAAGCAGTTCCTCGAAGAGGTCTTCCATGTCCAAGATACTCTTCTTAGAGACATTCCGATTGGCCGCAATGAGCACGTGTTTGTTCACTCTCCATTGCAGTTCTGGGATAATAGCCTAGAGCTACTAGAGAAGGACAAGTCACCTTTGAAGACTATCAACAAGAGGATAACGTCACCTTCTTCTGGAACTGGCATTACGCATACTGGACTGATCAGGAATGCGGTGAAAGTGAATGGTGTAGTCAGGTCTGCCGATGCCATCAGAATCATGATGATGTACCCACGAGATCACCGCAATGTAGACTACGGTGCTTTATGGGAACGTAACTTGGCTGACCTGAAGATTGCAACCGATACGAACTTTACCATAACTTTCAACGACAATATGCCTATTAATAAAACATATGTCATGAAACTCACACGAATGGGGTATCTTGACCATTTCATCTTGACTGCTTGCTATGCACTAATGGCGGTTTATGTCCTCTTGTCCTTGTCAAATCTGACTTCTGTGACATCCAAGATAGGGTTTTTGCTAGCATTTGTCGTTGAAACTGTACTTTCTATTCTATCTGCTGCAACACTCACGACTTACTTCTTCCGGGGTGTCGATTTCTTTGAAATCCCTCTACAATTCCTACCTTTCGTTGTGGTTGTCGTCGGTATTGAAAACATGTTCAGACTGATGTCCAGCATGTCGAAAACCCCAGGCGAGACCTCTGTGGCTAGCCGTATATCAAATTCATTGGAGCAATCCGGTATCACATCTACACTTCTTGTCGTAGGTGATTTGTGTATCCTCGCAGCTATGTATCCATTTGTTGTGCCAAGTTCACAAATTTTCTGTGTTTTTGCTGCATTTGCGTTGGTTATAGATCATATCCTGCATTTGACTTACTTTGTGGCCATTCTAGGTATCGATATCCATCGTTTGGAGTTGAATGATTTAATTGATGGTGATGACAAAAGAAAAAAAACTTGGACTAAGCTCTTTTTCAGCTCCGAGTCTTCGTCACTCGATGGTAGTACAGTGGACTCTAAGTTGAAGAAAGTCCTAAAGGATGTCGTTAAGGGAATGGATAGAATTACTTTGCCAATGTCCACAACTGTTACTGGGTCTATTGTATGTCTTTTGTTCCTTATTTGCACTAACATCAGGTGGATGGGAAGTCGCATAAGCATGCCTTTCTTTGGTTCTCCATCTGTTGGTGAATTAACTATATCATCTGATATCGGCAATGTATTGGAGAAGAGAATTTTTAGAAGTGAGATTTCGTCTTTGCTGAGCTCTGAACCATTGAAATCATCCTCGGAAGTTTTGATTTCGGTTGAGCGTCCACTAATTGGATATCAGGGTTCTGTTTCTGATACTCTCCCCAGATCATTTGACCTCCGGACTTCCTATAGATTTGACATTTATTACATTTTGGAGTTCGCAACGTTGCTGACTTTCGTCTTATCTCTGTCGTTGATTGCATTAAAGTACTTCACTGTCAATTTGGAAGCAGATGACGATGATAGACAACTAAAGAAGGTTGTCGAGAAGGAACATACTTTTCAGTCCAAAGTGCTAAGCGGTGGACACTTTTTGGATGTCATCAAAATTACAACATCTAGATCTCATTTTATCGTCTCTGTTGGCCTGGATCATAAAGTTCTTGTTTGGTCCCCTATATCTCAACCTATGCCGCTACCGACTCATCTCCCAATAAGTTCGGGTCTTTGGCCAGTCACGAACGTTGTCCTTAGTGACCATGGAAACTATATTGCCCTGTTTTCAAGAAATGGTTATCTTCAGTGCTGGTCGAGACTGTCTATGAGTTGGATTTGGAAATTACACGTTGAAGAGTTGAAAAACGCCGTTCCATTGGAATCATACTTCCGTCATAAGACAGTTCCTGCATTCCTACAGAGAAAAAAGGCCAGTGAGCTTCTCAAGGCCAGTACGTCAAAGCCAAGTTCAAGAAGAAATAGTATGAGATCCATTGCTTCTCCAACGCTTGGGCCTACTCTTTCGTTTGCTAATAATGAAGGTCTTAGTGACGAACTTGAAGAGCTGGTATTGGTCCTTAGAGCTGGACAAATTGTAACAATATCTTGTCAGGATGGTATTGCAAAAAAAGAAATTCTTTCCTTAACACCACTAGTATCGTGTGCTAAGCTTCTCACACCAAGAGTAAATGACCGGCTGGTTTCTTGCAGTGTGACTGGTGATATCCTCATTTCCACGGCTGTGAACAACAAATGGAAAACAAGGAAAATTATTGTTGATAAAGACAGATTCAATAAGCCTGGAAAGTCGTTCATGGTAAGGCAAGGCTTATCGAGTGTGCCTTCCAATCTCAAAAATGAAGCGACGTCTGAAGTACAGGCGGTACTGACACCGCCACTTGACTTTGACAAATCAGCAATTGCCATTGTTCCTTTTGTTGGTTTTATTGTGAGAACAACAGACAACTTTGCTGAGTTGATTGACACTCAGACTGGCATTTTGATTAAAAGATTTGAGATCCGTCATTTCAAGAAAGGAAGCTTCAGGGTTTTTCACGACCAACCAACCCATTGTCGTTTCTGTGGTTCGGCATCCATTGCTTCGCTTTCTGTTGTCTATACCTTGGCCGAGATGAAGACTGTAGCAATGCATACTTTTACTGTTGATCATAAAGCCAAAACCAGTATTTGTCTCAGAGTTGAAAGAGACCCAAGAGAAATCAGATGTGTTGGTTTCAATCAAGTTACTGAGCATCAGCACGAGTTATCTGATGTGGATGGATGGTGCACAACAGATAAAAACCAAGTTATGGGCATTAAACGGAAGTCTGAAGAGCTTATCCAGGAATCAATCCATCAGGCGAAGCAAGCGACTCTCAGGAGAAGACATCAGTCATCTCATAGGCATTTCACTGATGAATCTGCTCCAAGGCTCTATAATTTGTGGGAGGGTTGGACCATGGATGCGAATGGTAAGATTGAAACCTATGACATTCCAGATATTGGAAATGCCGATGGGTTATTAGTGAACAGTGTGGGACAGATAGCAAGATTTGGCCATAAGTCTATTGTGGTTGCATTTGGTAATATTATGAAGGTTTTATACCTAGGAAATAATGATTTGGTATTCCAAGAGGATGAAACAACTGCGAATGAACATATAAGCGGCTTAACATTTGTGAATAAAAGGAGAAGGAACCTCAAGAGACAGTCCTTGGGATCTTCAATGAGCTTTGCAGAAGTTGACGCTATACCTGGGATTTCTGAACTGGCGTTATAATTATTTATTGAAAGTATTACATATATATATAATTGGTTTTATTTTCGAACGGTACTGTTTTCTGTGAATGGGATGTGTAGTCCAGTAACGCTCTGATCTCCGGGTACTAGGTCAATTATGTACTGCTTACGAGATACTGAAAATCAGCATTAATAGGGGTATCCTCCGTATACAGCCCAATTATTTATCTACTCCATCTGACGAACAATAAAATGATTCCATCAACAAAGCGGGCTCGCGTGGCGTAATGGCAACGCGTCTGACTTCTAATCAGAAGATTCTGGGTTCGACCCCCAGCGTGAGTGCTCCCTTTCGTTATATTTTTTTTCTTGTGCGGAAGTATTGGTTATGAGCGCTTTTTAGGTCTCCTCGACAGGATTTCATAAATGCTTGGGTACTTACTCTTATTGTTCAGAAACATACATAAGGATTCACTACACGGAGCTATACACCTAGGATGAGCATAAAATTCCTTATTTTGCTCTCTAGACAGGGCAAGGTGAGACTTTCCAAGTGGTATGTTCCTATGTCCCAGAAGGACAAGGCCAAGATCACCAGAGAGCTCACGGCACTAGTGCTGGCACGCCGAGCAAAGATGTGCAACGTTTCCGAATACAAAGATTCTAAAATTGTGTACCGAAGATATGCTTCGTTATTTTTCATTGCAGGGATTGACAATGATGAGAATGAACTTCTGACATTGGAGATCATCCACAGATATGTTGAGCAGATGGACAAGGCATATGGCAACGTGTGTGAACTAGATATCATCTTTAACTTCCAGAAAGCGTACCACATTCTCGATGAGATGCTTATAGCCGGTGAAATGCTCGAGAGTTCTAGAAGAGAGGTCCTAAAGAGAGTTGCTCAACAGGATGAGTTTGAGAGAATGGATCAGCTGGATGCCGTACTGACTTAGACTATGATCGCTACGAAGTTTTATGTTTCTGTAAATCCATCTTTAGTCGTAGTGTACATACATATCATTATTTTGCGTTTTGGTCCACAATGGTATCCTTGACAAGCATTGAGAGATATTCATGTTCTGTCACTTTCGATCTCAGCGGCTGTCTGTTGGAAACTCGTAGAAGCTCCTCTCTACACTGAGCTGATTCCTCTTGAGTAATGTCCGACCAAGGCAGCACTTTGAACTCTTCCTCTTCAACCTTCTTTCTCGCAAGAAGGGCACCTCCAAGTCGTGGTGCAGAGTCATTCGTTCCTTTGACGGTCATTTGAACCACTTGCATAGTGTTGTTTTGCACCTGTTCCATTTTGTGTGCTTCTTTGCGGTTTGCAACTTCCCTATCAATATATGAAAGGCTCGGTCTGAGCTGAGCCACCGAGTCAGCCGGGACCAGAATAAGCTCACCATCTTGAATACGAGCAATATAGTAGCCTTCCAACGGCAGCTGTACTCCGCTGAGGGTCTGCTTGTTGATCCCACCCCACTGTAAGCTCTTTTCCTCATCAAAAAATCGTGTAGTATCCAACGGGACATCAACTTCCAGGAGGTTAGTGGAAGGCTTGATACGTGACTCTAGAACTCTATTAGAACCCGTAAACTTTCGATGTGAGGGTCTTCCTGGATACTGTAGAATAGAAACGTGTTCTTGTGACCGTTTGGGCCTCATGATTACTGGAATCTCGGTGATGACCGGATCATCAAGATCATCGAACGTTTCGAAATTTGGGGTTTCTTCGAGAACTTCGTCTTCATCATCGCTAACAAAGAGCTTACTCATCACAGCCCATCAAAACAGAAGGTTCTGCTCCCAAAAGTGGCTTTTTATGTTACTGTTGGTTATAGTTGTTCTTGGACTAAATTTTTCTGGTGAAGCCGAACTCCAAATTGGTTTGGGCAGCATCGCATCGATAAAGACATATAAGAGCTATTTGGTTCTCTTCCACTTTCTCTTTTTGAAGTGGAATAACATCTAAAACAAAACTGTACGTCCAATTAACATTTCTATATTATGCAACATTAAAGGCAAGGGAAACAACGCCAAAGATCTGAGTAAACAATCAAGGCAAAACAATGATAATCACACAAGAAAAGAACGAAAATAGCAAACAAATGTTGTAAAACAATGTACAAAACTATTCCCCTAGTTATTAATCCCTCTCGTTATCCTTAACAGTTTCCTCAAGATGTTGTAACTGGTCCAAGATTTCCTTACACACGGTCTGGTAGTCTTGGCCATCAAACGACTCCATTTCGATTTTGAGTTCACACACAAGGAAATGCATATTTCTCCATTGTACTAGCTCGAAATCATATCCCACCCTTTTGGCCATACCAGGACCGTACAGCCTTAGTCTTTCACCAGACTTTTCAAACACTTTACCTTCAGACTTCAGAGTTACAGGGTTAAGCTTTGGGAAGTTAGCATGGACAAACAGAATTCTTGGCTCCTTTGCAACAGGTTGGATGTCCTGGTTAAGTTCTTGACCAACATTTTTCTGTCTTAGTTTTGTCCTTTCAATGTTGTAGTCTTCAACAGGGTCATACTGGCCCATTCCAGTCCCGACGAACTCGTGCTCCTTATTAAAGTGACCGAATGCGTTCAAAAACTTTTTAACCTGGTAATAACTACCACCAAGAGCTACAGTAGCAGCAACAAATGTTTCCTTATCACCTTCACCGTCTGAGCCCTGGGAAAAGAGCGGATAGTAGTAATCAGGGCCGTACAAGTTGTAATAGAGTGCCAAAAACAACTCTCGTGTGTGTGAGGATTTGGATATCATCAACTGGCCAGACTCGGAAGTCGGATCGGGAATTGTTCCCTTTCTATCATGGAATGGTGTTTCTTCCTGGTTCTTGTCACGATCGTCGTATCCAAATCTGATACGATCTGGGGATACGTTAATACCTGCGATGGTGTAGTAATGTGGAGATGTTGCTCTTCTCCAAAAGTCTGGCCATGTAATAAGACCCGAAGATTTAAATGGCTCGTTTGCAAAAAGGTAGTCTGGAGCATGGACTGGTATGTTATCAGAGTCCAAGAGAAGGACATTCTCAAAGGACGAAACAATCAGCGCAAGAGCCTTATACTGGTACCCTTTAAAACTGAACTTAGCCATGGCTTTATCACCGAGTCCATGTGCAAGAAGGATACATTTAGCATTGAGCGCAGGGAAGATTCTTGAACATAGTTCAATTTCGTACTCCTCTTCCGTTGGGATGAGTACTTCGACGGGAAGTGTTGACCCCAAGCTTCTGAGTGACTTGATCGAAAGTAGAGCAAGCCAGTTGAATTTACCACCACCAACGTAGACGATACCGTTTCCATTGTATAGCTGTTGTGGTACATTTTGAGGGAGTCTGGAGACGACAGACTCGTGTGATTTTTTCAAACTTTTTATCTCTTCGCTTGTTAAGTCGAGGAATCCGTTGAGATACTCTTCAGTAAAGACGACGTCGGAGTCTCCATCGTAACCAGCGTGGTATATCCGCTGGTCTGTTTTATATCTCTCGAGCTTTGGGATGGAAGGCTCGCCTTCTTTCAAAATCTCGAACACCTCGTCGAAGAGTTTATGGCCCATAGCGAGACGAGATCCCGTACGATCATCCTCCATACTCAGGGAAATTTGTTTAAGTTTCTCAAGGTTTGAAATCTTTTCTGAGGACTTGTCGACTTTGTTAGCAGCGAACGATCTAAAGAACGGTACCGTCTTATCGTTAGGGTCTCCGTTCTGTGGCTCCTCTGGTTTTACCTTTTCAGAAGGCTTGAAAGGAGTTTGTAAGGAGCCAATGTGGGAGTTTGTGTAGTCAACAAGCGAGGTAGACTGGAAGATGAAGACGACGATTACGATGAGAGCGAGTAAGAGGGAATATCTCTTGCGGAAGATTCGCTTGACGCGATAGAATGTAGCGTTCATCATGGTTACAGGCTTATGTACAGGTGGAGTTGTGGCGGTTTAGAGGTAGTAGGAGTAGAGTGGTGGCAGTAGGGGTAGTGTAGTAGTGGTAGAGGAAGTGGTGTGGGGGAAGTGGCAGGTATAGGGGTAATGGCCGTATATGGGTCGTTGGTACAAGGCGAGAAGTAGAACAAGTGCGAGTGGAAGTAGTGTTATGAGACTGGGATAACTGGTGGCAGGAAAAGAATATCAGGAATCCAAACCAAGAAGGAATGCAAATAACAAGCAAAGTAGCCAGCAAAGCTCACCAACGGTGTCGGGAAAAAAACCTCCTCTTCACAATACCGTGCGTTGGATGTCTCACCTTGTGGAAGAAAACAAGTGCTAGTAGCAAGCACTAGTTTTTCTTTCTTTTTGTGATTATTATTATTTGGCTCCCACCGTATGAAAGAAGGAATCAGGATGGACACTGCACTGGATGACCTTCAAGCTGGGCCGCCTGGGCTTGCGGTTTACAGGTGTTAAAAAATGGCAACTGGACGGGGATTGCCACACTTCTTTGGCCACGCTTGCCTCAAAACTAAGCGCCAGAGATTCAGGAAAAGCACTGGGCAAAGCACAAGGCAACCAGCAAAAGGGATAGTTGGAGGGAGACCAAGTGGCAATGTGGCAATGTGGCAATGCGATGGGACGGCTAGCGCACTTAACCGGAGTCTTCTTCGAAACCAGCCACTAACGTTAAAAAAACAAAGTGTGCAGTTGGTTGTTTGGTTCTGTGATGGTGGACGGTGTGTGTGGTGGGTTTCCCTCCCGTGAAGTTGGTGAGGGCGGAAAAGCGCGAACCAGGCACGCGGTTCGCGCACAGCTGGGCACTGGGCAGTGGCCAGCCAGGCGGGCTTCTGTGGTGGAATTCGGTGTGGAATTAGCAGTAGCGTGGAATGCTAGTGGTGGTGGTGGTGGAAACGTGGTGGTGGAAGCGTGGAATGGCAATGGCATTGGCAATGGCAATGTAAAGAGAGTAGCAACAGGGAGAGTGGAGTATCAAGTGCAAGGTGCTGTGGCCCGGAACTGGGAGTAGTGGACAGACCCTTTTCTTAGTCCCTGCTTAGCTGGTACGGCTGTCGCCGCCTAGCAGAACGCCGTGCTATCGTCCTTTGTACGCCCCCCCCGTGCTGCCCGTGCTGGGCTGCCAGATCGGGGTTCACTGCCTAGCGCATCGTCTCCACGATCGCGCACGCTATAAAAGATAAAAGCGTAGGCAGAGGTGAGCCTACAAGCACACCACCGCGAACGGCAATGGGGCCACACGCCAATGTGGGCGACATTAATTAAATCCATGGGAAGGGCGGATTGGTGAGTGTGTGTGTGTGTGTGTGTGTGGAGTGGTGGAGTGGTGGAGTGGTGGAGTGGTGGAGTGGTGGACGGTTCTCAGTTCGCCGGTACGCCTCCGAAGGGGGTTTCCACCCTCAGAGGGCCATTAGAGTACCTGCCTGTGCCTCTAGTCCCTGGACTAGTCTATAGTCTCTGTTTTGGGGTGTCTGGCTGTGTGCGTAGCCAGCTGGTTCAAGGCCCCCCGCCTCCACCCACCGGAGTTACACAAACCACTATGGAAGACACGGCTACCAACCAAATAGTTATGTCCCCACATCCTAAATGGACCTGGTCCTGCGCCATCGTAGATGGGCTCTCGGTGACTGGCTAGCCGCTTCGCCGTCTGGAACCCCGTAGAATCAAATCCCGTGGGATACGGCCTCACATTATGCGGCCGTACCGGCCTTCGCCAATTACATCTCTCGCTTCTGTATTAGCTCTGCTGGTCTATACAGCAAAACAAATTCCTCTACGGGTCCATCGCTACGTTCATCTTGTTTCCGGGCCTCTATACAGTTCTATTGTTCTCTCCCCTCCCCCCTCAAATCGTAGCTCTCATGAAAACTCATTCCCAGTCGCTGCCAAGTACTTTGGAGTACAACTGTAGTCGTTCAGTGTAAAGTCCTTCCCCGGATCACACGAACACCGAAGCTTCTTATATACGTGCTCGTCCTGTGGACATTGCAAGTAGGGTGGATGCATGTACCCGAAATCGGACAGCCACACCACTTCCTCCTTCTTGAGAAACAGGCTCGCAAAGATGCTTCGAATCGGCCCGTCACCCCACCGTTCATAGAAGATACCGCCTTTACGGTCAAGAAACGTGAAATACCGAGTGTACGCCTCGCTACGGAAAACATCCAAATCTGCAATCTCGAAGTTCGTCCAAAAATGACACAGGTTGTACTCGCCAGAGTCGGTTAGGATGAAATTGCGGAGGTTGTCCTCAGGGATCTGGTGTCGAAGGTCCTCCTGTGCAGGATCCGTCACAAACTCGACAACACTCTCGAATAAGGTCGGAATCGTCACTTTGTACTCATAGATCGAGATTGTGAAGGCATACTTGCTCCTACTTACTCGCATCCGTCTGAACGGATCTGTAGCAATGTCACAGAAAAACTTTACCCCTGGCTCCACTCGCCAGTAATACTTGTACGGCTGAAGAAGGTCGTGCCATTGGTAGAAACCAGAATACCATCGACACATGTGCCTGTAACTAAGCGACCCTCCATAGATAACTCGTTTCTCCTGCCTGTCCATCTCCTCATACATACGCTCCTGTTCGATCCACGTAGGCAACGACCACTCGCTCTTCTCAACCTTACCGAACCTGGCCACTCCACTTGTCTGCAAGGAAACCAGAGTCTTAAACTCATCTGTAAACTCCTCGTCGTTCAGAAAAACCCAGTCGTAGTGGAATTGCCCATTGAACCGGTCCTCTACGTTCTGAATCGTCTCCAACATCTCGTACAAGTCGGTGTTCCGGCATAGTGTCAACAACGTGGCGTTTTCCCTATTATTACTCCTTGAGCCTTCTTTGAAGAACTCCAAGTCTCTGTGTAGAAAACCCTCCTCCAGCAACGGATAATCGTACCACAGTCTCTTTAACACCGCAAACAGTAATGGTAGCAGTGCAAGCCAGAGACCCCACATCTATGGAAGATGGGCCTCCTAAATCTCGTATCCCAGCCAGTATTCCTGTCGATTTCTAGGTTTTAAGTGTTATGAGAATCGCAAGATCCACAATAAATAAAAGAAATAAAATTTAAAAAAAAATTGATGCATGAGCCTTGGCGCATCGATCTCTCGAGAACGGTAGAAAAGGTACAGAAACGTCCCAGGAAAATACCACGGTTTGGGTCTGTTTGGGCCTGTTTGGATTCTACGAGCATGGAGCATTATCAAAGCGATATTATTTCTGGTCCAGATGCTATCTGAATACTATGTACAGAAAAATATGTAAAAATGAAAAGTGGTTGGCACGGGATTTAGTGTATTTTTTAACGCCGTCTCGGGATTCCCCCCCCGGTGTTAGTAGCTGAGTTCGGTGTCTATCAACTCCTGCAGCCTATCGGAGGTTACTTGCTGCATACCATGATACGACATGTGGAACGTTGATCTTCCCTGTGTCAGTGCCCTAAGCTTCGGTAGATATCCCACCATCTCCTTCAGAGGAACAACAGCGTTAATGTTCTGGTTCCCGTTAAAGTTCTGCTTGAGTTTCAAGAACTCCAGCGTCGGGTCGTAAGGCAGGTACTGCGACTCGCTGATGCTCTTGAATTGGATCAGATTGTCATTACTCGAGTCTTCGTCTATGGAGTTGATCTCACCCTTGCGTGCCGACGTCAGGTCCTGGATAACTGAGCCCATGTCCTCAGGCGACACTTCCACTCGAACGTTCATCACTGGTTCCATTACGTTGAAAACAGATTCATCGCTTATGATCTCCATGAACGCCTGGCGAGCTAGTGTTATTATCTGTGTAGTGTTGTTGAAGTCGTCAGGGATATCCAATGACTCAATGCCAATAAGGACAGAGTTCAATGGGAACTTCATCACAGGACCACGCTGAATACTCGAAATTGTGCCAGAGATTAATGCATTCACAAGGGTTTGATAAGGAAGCACCTTCTCCCACACATCCGGCTGATAGTCTATCATGAAGTAGTTATTGTCACCTAAATCATTATACGTTCTGCGTCTTGGTAGGAGTCTTTGGTTCTGTGGATTTGGTTCCATAGTCACTGTCAACTTGACCCCTTCAGGCGTCTCCCTTGTTGCACTCTTCTTAGATAATATGGTCTCCTTATATGATACCATAACTTTCCCAACCTCGATCTTTGCCTTAAGATCTTTGAGCCTGTCACGAGCGATCTCCAAATGCAGCTCGCCCATGCCGGAGAGCAAAGTCTGACCGGTCTCTTCATCAATAGTCACCTTCAAACTAGGGTCTTCCCTCAGCAAAATCTTCAATGCGTCGTCCATACTTCTCTTGTCGCCTGAAGTGATCGGCTCCACGGAAAGGCTGAAAACAGGAGGAGGCACCACAATAGGGTTTGCAACGACATTGAGGTCTGTTGCTTTCAGCTTCTTCTTCTGAGTATTGAACAGGATCGTATCGCCCGTCTTGAGTTTGGGACTGACGATAACACCAATATTTCCAGCCCTGATCTCGGAGACTTCCTCGGGAACGTTGGCATGCATCACTAACAGCTTTCCAATTCTAACTTGCTCACCATTAGCATATATAGTAGAGTTTGACTGGAGCTTTCCTGAGTAAACTCGTATAAACACCATTATACCTCTTATTGGATCTGTAAGAACTTTGAAAGCCAAAGCAACCGCAAGTTTATCGTTGTCGTTGACGACATATTGGTCTCCTTTCTTTGTCACCGGCACATTTACCTCGGGCACACGATCAAGTGGAGACGGGAGATAGTAGTTCACAGCGTCCATCAACGGCTGGACGCCGATGTTCTTGAATGAGGCACCACAAAGTACAGGGATGGCATAGTTCTCAAGAGTCGACTTTCTGATGGCTCTGCGGAGAATGTCCGATGGCACAGCCATATAGTCCTCAGTTTTGAGGAAAGAGTCAACAACGGATTCATCGAGTTCTCCAAGGGTTTCAACCAGTGATTCTCGACATCTTTTGACCTCTGCGAGAGTCTCGCCTTCAAGTTCTTTGACCGTGATCTTGTCGCCTTCGCCCCATTCCAGCAGCTTCTTGTCCACGATATCAAGCACACCACGGAACCGGCGATCCCTATTCGGAAGCTCATGGAAGTACGGAACATTACAAAGTAGTACTCTGGTTCCAAGCTTGGAAATGATCTCTCTAACAGTCCGACTGAACCCTGCACCTTCCCTATCCATCTTATTGACAAAGATCAACTTCGGGATCGACTCACTCTGTTTCCATACTTTCTCCGTCTGTGCCTCCACACCGGCTACAGCATCAAGGATAGTCACAGCACCATCCAGGACTTTCAGCGACCGCACAACCTCGAAGCTAAAGTCTGCATGTCCTGGCGTATCGATGAGATTGATCTTGTGCTTGTTCCACGGTACTGTGATCGCAGCAGACTGGATTGTGATTCCTCTAGCACGTTCCTGGGGGAGATAATCCGTTACTGTATCTCCTTGATCGACATTCCCGATTCTCTGGGTAATTCCAGCGTAGAAAAGCATCCTTTCCGTCGTCGTAGTCTTTCCAGCATCGATGTGTGCGATGATGCCTATGTTACGGATCTTAGCTGGAACTGCACCAATGACGCTTCGCACCGTCGAAGAGCTCGAGAAGTGTCGTGAAAGCATCCGCAACGACATCCCTGTATGTTTTATATGCCTTATGGAGGGCTTAAAATGAAATATCCAAGTGAAACGCGGTTTAAGGGTGATCGAATGAGTGTCTAAAGAGTGCTTGTCGAGGCATCTCTTCAAGGCTCTTCGCGGGGTGAAAAAGTCTTTATGAGTCGACTTAACCTCATCGTCCTCCATCAACACCACTATCTAGCACCTCTTGGTCCTTTCCAACACCACCACGACTCGCCAAATCTTGAAATTTACCACTAAAATGGCTGACTTTGATATTAAGCAGGCGTACTTAAAGTTCCTGGAGGAAGATGCGGAGATGACGATGCCAATAGCAGCAATCGAGTCGCTGGTTACACTGCTCAAGGTCAAGCAGCCATCGACGTCTACAGAACTCATCACGCTTCTTCAGAACGCTACCAAGACCCTTAAGGAGTCGATTCCCAATGCAATTTCTCTCAGTGCGGGCTGTGACTTGTTTATGCGCTTTGTTCTTCGAAACACACACCTCTACCACGACTATGAGTCGTGTCGTCGCCACCTCGTTGAGAATGGCCAGCTGTTTCTCGAGCGGTCCAAGGCTTCTAGAGATAAAATCGCAGAGATAGGGTCAAAATTCATCACTGACGATGACATAGTGCTTGTTCACTCGAATTCCCGAGCCGTGGGGACGTTGTTGAGCCATGCTGCTGACAAGAAGATCAGATTCAGAGTCGTTGTCACAGAGGCAAGACCTACCTTCCAGGGTCAACAGATGGCCAAGATGCTTAGGGAGAAAAGTGTTCCAGTATCGCTCATTGTGGACTCTGCTGTTGGTTTCGTGATACATAAAGTTGACAAAATCCTCGTGGGTGCAGAAGGTGTTGCTGAGAGTGGCGGAATCATTAACCACGTCGGCACATACCAGATTGGAGTGCTGGCAAAGGCTGCAAACAAGCCATTGTACGTCGTTTCCGAATCCCACAAGTTTGTCCGGATGTTCCCTCTCTCGCCTGATGATATCCCTACAGATAGCGATCCTCTGCATAACTTTTCGATTAAAGATGAGGACTCTGCTGTTAGCTCCCCTTTGATCGATTTTACGCCGCACGAGTTCATCACCGCACTCATTACAGACCTGGGCGTGTTGACACCTTCTGCCGTTTCTGAGGAGTTAATTAAGATGTGGTATGACTAATGGATATCTGTAATGCACATTATGTTAGCTTTCTATAGGGCTATGCAGAAGTCTTTTCTAAAGGTGCCTAGATAGCAGAGTTATACAAAAAATATGGAAGAGCAACAGCTGGGTCAACATCCTGTGTAGTCCGTGGTGCTTCTATCTGTCTAAAAAAAACAAAAACGGGGAATCTATGGTAAGTTTTCATCCAAATCATCAATGGTCTTCTCCTGGTTCAAAACCGATTTCATGTCTTCGAGAATACCCTTGAAGTCATTGAACTGTGCAAATGGGATCTTGTCTCTCTTGCAAATAGTAACAAGGTCCTTGCCTCTCTTTGCAAAGAGAAGGTCGGTCTCCTTAGCTGCAGACAAATCGGAAACTCCATCACCACAGTAGAACAACACTTGGTTGGACCCTGAAGCATTGCGTGCTTCTCTATATGGTTTAATGGCTCTGGACTTATCATGGCCAAACGGTGTTTCATCCCGGTAGACAATCTCCCACGAGCCATCTCCCTTCACAAGAGCATCGTTGGAAACAATCTCAATCTTATCGATGGAGTCCTCACCAACAAGTTTGAGCAGCAGGGCACGGATGATAGGTTTCATACCACTGGATACAACGATGATTGGGATATCGTTCTCCTGGGCCCAGTGGAACGTCTCCTTGAAACCAGGATCAAGTTGCACATTCTTCATCAGAATGTCAATACACTCGCCGAAAGGCGTAGAGATTGACTCCAGCATCTGCGTGAAAGCCTCTCTGAAGTTCATCGTTCCATTCAAGATCTCATCGTTGATCTCCAGACGCTTCTCACGCCCAAAGCCAAGAGTCTCTGTCAGGTAGTCATTCGAGTCTTGCAAAGTCACCGTTCCATCAAAATCTGTGAAGATGATCGCCTTCTTGGCGGAATACTCCTTAACAAACGACATTTTATACTAAAGAGACAGGGGGAACTCTTCCACTGCTGATGCTACTTATGCTGATAATAGGGTAGATAGAGATCGAGGTCTATTGGATCTTTGTGCAGTTCGAGACTAAGTAATATGACTCAAAGGGGAATTCCGAGGTTCCGACTCCGTTCCAAATGTGCAGGGCTCTCCAGTGTCGTGGGTCCGCAAAGAGTCTGTGCAAAAGGTGATGACGGAGGACGAGTCCAAGTAAAAACAGTCAAAGAGACTCACCTTCAAACTGGATGCCCACGAGGAATTCGAGTCCCATGTGTTTATGAAAAATCCTCCTCCTACGTCACGTTTTCGTGATATCACGTGATTTGTTATAGGTTCTACCATGGAGATTGTTGTCTGAAATCTCACGTATATGAAAACGGGCGTGTGGCGTAGTTGGTAGCGCGTTCGCTTAGCATGTGAAAGGTCTCCGGTTCGACTCCGGACTCGTCCATTTATTTTTTTGTTGGTTTTTCCGCTCATTACTATATCAAAACGTAATCGCCTTTGCATGATAAACTTTTTTACAGTATCTCCACGGCGTTTCTGACGTATAAAGTTCTATAGCTTAATCCGTACTTGGAATAGTTGAGCGAGGCCATGGTTTGTTCCCATTGATTTGGTACAATATTTCCTTTTGCCATATTACGATCTGAGGAACAGTACCATTTTGTACGGTTTTTAGGTTTATTAAATCCTACTCACAGAGCTAACTGGGTTGTCTAGTTGAAAATATTGTTTGGTTGGAATCATATGGTTTTACTAGTTGTCTTCTTCCATGTTCCACGAGTTCTCCGATCTAAACGGACATACAAATGTTTGATATATCAATATTTATTGGCCTATTTGGGAAACAGCGAGGAGAAAATCAAGAGTAAACCCTTGTCTTAGGAGCATATGGCTCCTCTAGGAACTCAATTTCCTCCTCACTGAGCTTCAAGTTAGCCCCAATAATCAGCTCGTCCACTCTCTTGGTCGAACTGACACCTATAATTGGGGAGGCACCTTTCGCAATGACCCAAGCCATTGCGACTGCAGCCATGGAAACTTCCTTCTTCTTAGAAATTTCCTCTACTCTGGTGATAATTGTAGCATCCACCATGCGATCTTTGTCTTGACGACTGATGATTCTTGGGCCAAGGGAAGCCAACTGTCTCTTGGTCAGCTGAGTCTCATCAATGGCATCAGGAACGGGTCTCGCCAGCAAGCCGCCTGCCAATGGAGACCACGGAATAAGCCCTACACCTGTTTTGTCACAGTAGTAATTCATTTCGTGTTCGTCCTCCCGGTTAAGAAGATGGTACATCGACTGCATCGACACAAACTTGTGCCATCCGTTTCTTTCTGCAGCATTCTGCATCATCGCAAACTCAACAGCCCTCATAGTAGAAGCACCAATGTACCTAGTATATCCTTTCTCAACAACATCATTCAGTGCTTTCATAGTCTCATCAATTGGGGTGTCATGGTCAAATCTATGGATCTGATACAAATCCATATACGTACCCAGTCTCCGCACAGACCCTTCGGCCCCGTCGAAGATGTGCTTTCTAGAGAGGCCCCTGGTGTTGATAAGCTCAATCTTGTCTTTCTCAGAAAACCCCGATTGCTGCTTCTTAAAAAGATCCGGAAACTCCTCATCAACAGGATTGAACACCTTTGACATGATTACGATCTTGTCTCTCTTAATTTTGTGCTTCTTGATCCACTTACCAAGTAGGAGCTCGCTTACACCATTGGAATACATATCAGCTGTGTCGAACGTACGAATGCCAAGTTCATAAGCCCTACTGAGTATATTGAACACCTCCTCTTCGTCATCGATCAACCAATCCTGCCAGTCCTTGCTACCAAAACTCATACACCCAATTATCACATTGGAGATCTTAAGCCCCGAGTTACCGAGGTTCGTCCATGGAACAAGCTTGTCAGACATCCCTCGTACCTGTCAATTTTCAGTAGCTCCCCTTTATCACTCTACAAAACCATCAAAGGGCGAGATTCCTACGAGTTATATAGCGGACACATGCGTATTACTAATTCAATTCTTTTGTCTAACAAAAGACGTCACAACAACCTTTTCTCCACAATTGTTGTTCCTACCAAAACCACATGGCCTTGATGGAAGGTTCCCTATCTGGTGCGGCTGGAACTTCCGTTATCGGGAGAGCTCCTAATTGCAAGATAAAGGAATAGCCCTTCTGACGTTTCCGCCTCCCAGATCTCAGTCGGCATGTCAGAGAAATAAAATAAAAGATCTCATCTGTGTCACTGGGCCATCTCGAATACTGGGATCTTTCTGGATATCAGAATTATCAGAGGAATTCAATATCCGCCAGGTTTCAAAGTTTTCTTTGTTGTTGATCCCCATGTCTCCGGGCCATACATAAATCCGTCAAGAACTACTAGACATATACAAGCATAAAGCATACAATGGCCACAAAACAGTATGAGTTCGTTCTCAGTTTTAGCGGTGAGCAGCCCCCGGTTTCCAAGGGTAAGAAAAGATTACAACGATCCAGGAAAGGATGTCTGAATTGTCGAAAACGAAAGAGGAAATGTGACGAACGCAAGCCTGACTGCTCATCATGTATCGACAGGGAGGTGACCTGTATCTGGCCCAGTGAAGAAAATTCTAAAAAACAGTCATTTCGTACCATTAAAGACACTTTTCCGGTATATAAGAGCTCCCAAACACCCTCACCGTCTTCTTCTTCTCTTTCTTCTACTTCTCAGATACCACCGTCTTCATCTTCTTCCTCAATTACGGCTCCGTCGCCTTCTGATGTGCCTATTATCCCACTTGAGGCATCCACCATTGATGAAGACATCCTCATGGAGACTCGAGTTTCCAAGGCAAGGCACATGCACATGCACAGCTGCTTCTCATGTTCAAACATCGATTCCGGGTCAACTGATAGCTTTGACAGCGTGATTGCGCTGGACGAAGGACGTATGTGCGTGGAGCCGGCTGTCCCGACAAACTTATATGGACAGATTTTATACTCTTGCCGGGTTCTCCATCCGTCTCGTCGAGATACTTTCATGTCTGCTGCTGTCAATGGCTTTATTACCTCTCTCGGCCCACAATGTACTCACCCGCTGCTTACTACAAGCGCTACCTTCAGACCCGTCATCCAGATAAACAACTTGATGGAAAAGATTGCAGTTGCATGTGGGTCCGCATACTTATCTTGGTCAAACCCCGATCTTGTTGAGTTTAGTGGGAGAATGTACATGGATGCAATGTACTCTCTTTCGAGGTTTGTTAAAGAGAATGGATATAGAAAGAAAGACGAACTTTGGATGTCCGGAGCATTTCAGCTAATGTGCCTTGGCTCCAAAATCACTTGGGGATGTGATCGTTCAACTGCTGTTAAAAGTTTGCGAATGTGCTACGAGATAATAAAGAGAAAATTTTGCAGGTTTGCCGAGATCTCGGTAGCAAAGACTTCAATATGTTTCCCATCGTCTGATCCAATTGTTGAACCAGATGAGTTAGAGAATAAATTAATGGGGAGTGCAAGTCTGGATATGGATATCGAGAACGCCATTTTAGGATATTCTGTCACGAAATCACCAGAGAGCCATTTTGAAAGAATGTTTGTGGAATCTTTTATATATAACTACAGTGTCTTTATTGTTGTGACACCCCCAACGGAGGGACTACCGAGCCCCTTTGAAGTATTCAAAAATACCCGGAGAAATCTAAAGACGCCCCTATTCAGCTGCGATGTGGCATGGATGAATAATCCAGTTTTTGGTGCTTCTTTTGACTCCTATGAACTAGCAGCAAAGGCTTCATACTTGATCAGGCACATATCAGAGCCTTGGGTTCATAGTTGTGCGCTCAAAATGCTTGAAATGACAGAGTATCGACCACCTCCTATTCTCCCTCCTGATGTCCGTTATGATTCCAAGTACCAAAGCTTGAAAGATTCGGTATTATTGGCTGACATTGTTCTGAGGGCAGCAAAGATCATTCTTAGAAAAACTATTCACCCCGAACTTCGAGAGATGGATAACTCCTTACAGAAAGAAATCAAAGGAACAATAGCTAGATTCAAGTCCTTGTCGCCGGGTGCTATGGTGCGTGTAATTTCTCCTTGGGCTTTGTTTGTTATTGGCCTGGGATGCATAAATGAAGAAGATCGCAAAGAAATTATCAATTCATGTCTGATATGTGGAGAGTTAACTCATGGAAGATACATATACACCATCATGGAAACTCTTCAGATTGCGTGGAGTAAAGAATCGAATGCTGGAATCTCAAGCACTTCTAGAGGGTTAGATGTGTTACTAGATATGGAGCTTCTGAAGCATGTAATTATTTAAGGAAAAGGTTTTTTTGATGTTTTGTTCAATGTTAATATCTCTTTTCCCGTCCCTCGACGTTTTTTATCGTAGAGCGAATGATGTCCAGATACATTTATTAAAAATTATAACCATAGTAAACGGGTCAGTTCCTCAAAAATGGTTCCCTAAGCAGCAAGAGCTGCTGCGACAACCTTCGAAGCTTTCAATACAGCTTCCTCAGTGTATCTTCTACCCACAAGTGACAAACCAACAGGCAATCCATGAGCAGCATCGGCATCATAAAGACCATACTCATATTCCTCATAGTTGTTTCTTGACTTGTATGACTTGTCCTCTAGATCTAATGACTTGTCGGCTTTGATACCTGAAGGGAAGATGACAACACTGTGGTCTAAGATGTTCCATAAAGAAGTGTATCCCCAGTATTTCACCTCATGTGGCTTTGGAGCAACACCAGCATATGTTGGTGTGATGAGGAAGTCGACCCCACGAGAATTGAAGAGGTGTAAGTACTCTTGACGGAGAACGTTACGAGTATTAGTATAGAATTGAGACTCAAGTTCTGTTAGACCTTTATCACCCGATCCCATAGACAAAAAGTGGTCAGTGAGTGGTACTGATGGCTCTCCCGACTCTGCCAAACGGTTAATAGCAGCATAGTTACCATCTGACGTGTAAGCAGAATTGGCAATTTCTGCGGCTTCATAGACCCTATGAGGTTCCCAGGTGACAACCTTTACCCCGGCAGCTTTCAATTTCTCTTCAACAACTTTCAAAGCACGAAGAACCGGTGGATGTGGTTTCACAACACCGTCATCGTAGCATATACCAATTGTTAACTCTTCTGGTTTTGGAGGAGGGACTTTACGCCAAGAAATAGGTAATAGTTCGTGGTCCTTGATCCAAGGTTCTTTGCTGAGGTAGCTTTCCATGAACAGCTCCAAGTCATCAGGAGAGTTAGCCATTGGTCCTAGCACACCCAAGATGAGCTCGCAGTGAGTGTCGATAGCTGGTGCAATGCAATTGATTAATGAGATTCTCTTACTGGATGGTTTCAAGCCCCAAATACCGTTGAAAGCGGAGGGAGTACGAATGGAACCACCAATATCTGACCCGATTCCCATTGGAGAGCCTTTCATAGCGATCAAAGCACCTTCTCCGGAGGACGACCCGCCCGGGGACATTTTGAGCTTGTGAGGGTTTCTTCCTCTACCGGTGATGTTGTTGACGGAGTCCAAGTGCATCAAGCACTGAGGCTGGGTGGTACGAATATAGAAGACACATCCCAGGTCGTACATGATCTGGGTTGTAAGGGAGAACTCTGGAGTAATGTTCTCAACAAGGGCGACAAACCCTCCATGTGTTACACGGTCTTTGAAGTTGTAGTGCTCCTTTAAGGAAAGTGGAACACCATGGAGAGGACCAACCGTTTTGCCAGTTTTTTCGTAGTACTCATCAAGTTCCTTAGCTCTAGCGATTCCGTACTCGAAGAAGATGTCCATGGCACAGTGTGTAAGCTGGTGAGCAATCGTTGCACGCTTAATGAAAGCGTTTACGGTCTCTACAGCGGTGAGTTCTTTGTCCTTGATCTTACGAGCGATCTCTGTAGCAGTCAATTCGGTGATGGCGAGGTCGGCTGGGTCCATCACCTTAGCAGGAATTACCGTAGCATCGAAGTCAGCAGTGTCCAGGTCGCCTTCTGGAAGAAGTTCAGTAGGAACAAGGTACTCCTTTGGAATGGCACTCTCACGTGCCTCGTTGTATGCCTTGATCTTAGGCGCCCACACCGATTCATAACGCTGTGGGTCTCCTTTATACGAGGATGGCTCGGAGGTCAAAGGCTGTGTAGTATGGTTGACGAATACCTTGGCAGACGACATTGTGTTACGTTAAAAGAGAGTGGTTTAAGTGTTATTAGCTTAGTGGTTTAGGCAATCGTGTAGCTATCTGCTCCCAGTACTACTTGTTCGCCTTGCCATTGGCCTTTCTGCTACCTATCATGTGGGGATATCCTTGTGTCTTTATACTGGGAGTCTCTAACGGTTCCCCTACATGATTCTGCACCGAAGGGCCTTTCTGGAGTCGCCTAAATGCGCCTGTACTTATCGCACTTGCCCGTCTACTAGATGGGGGAGGTAATGCCGATAAGCAAGCTTATGCTAGTCTCGCCATTGTGTCTTTCCCATAATGTCCTATCCTAAGATTTCCATCTTCCATAAGAGTGCTTAATATCCTAAGGTCTCTCTAAGTGCTTATCCATCTACGCCGTTCTGCTTATCCAGCCACTCGTGCTCATGGATTCTTAGCTTCCAATTACACGGCTGCTCCCCTCTACCTCCCTCTGGAGCCTTCGGACCATCTCTAATAACCCATGTCAAGGCAGTTTGGCAGCAGCCGCTGTTCTATCCACCGCCGCCGTCCACCTGCCCCTCCCCATCGCATAGCGTTCCGTGATTTCCATGTACACGGTGGTAGACGACGCCGATCGCCCCGATTAGGGGCGCTTGACTGTGTTGGGCTAGGCGGTCGCTGCGGTTACGGCCGCCCCTTGGCTGCTCGGCAAGAGCCCCCTGGACGGGTTGATAAGGCCAACCGGGGTACCATGGAAACTGTTACAAACTGTTCCCAAAGATAGGAAACGACAGTAATTGATAAGAGCAACTAAGAACTACAATTTGGGCGTTGCGTTGGCGTTATTGGTGTCTCTTCTAAGCGTCCACCACACGCAGATTTCGCACTCTGTGGTCACTGGGGCTCACCCAATTCCACCTTCTGGCTCGTGCCCAGGCTGCCTCCTACGCACGCCCTACGTTCCCCTACGCTCCCTCCAGTCCCTGCCTGGCTTCCTACACACCCGCGAAAACGGGGCCCCGTATTACCCTTTGCGGGACAACGCACTACCGTCCGTCAACGCTGGTCCGGCATTCGAATCTGGTGGTTCGAGTCTGTGCATTTTGACACATAAACCGCAGTTCTGGGGAAAGCCCATTGTCCTGGAAAGTGTGACAGGTCCCTTTCTGTGACGTCTGGGCGAACGTTGTGGCTTGGTGGTCGGGCTTGTGTTGATCCACTGTGTGGGCAGTGGGGGTGAAAAAAGCCTTGCCAGTGTTCCACCCTGTCTGTTAGCGTGAGCCAGGTTCGGGGCCCTGGCCGGACCCCCTCTCCCAGGGCAGACGGCCGTAGCCAGCGTAGTTACCAGCACGCACGGCGACCCAGTGTGAGTATTTCTAAGCACGGCGGCCTAATCTTTTCATTCCCATAGCATCATCAACCCGCAACTTCCCACAGAGGCAGCACCTCACAACTTTTCCAAGTGGACCGAGACAACTACCGCGGGATCCCGAGCGGGGGACCACCGAGAGGCTACACATGCTAAAGCAATCTAAAGAGAGTAAGCAACAGGCCAAGCAACCGTATGAGGTTGTGTTGAGCTTCTCTGATAAGCCGGTTGATAAGGAGCAGAAGATCCGCCGGTCACGACGCGGATGCTTCAACTGTCGTAAGCGCAAGAAGAAGTGCGACGAGCTCCGACCAACATGTTCCTCGTGCCAGCATAAGTGCATTCAGTGCGTGTGGCCAACGGGGAAGGAAAAGGTGCCCGAAGGGTACAAGATCCCAGAGGTGGACCAGGCTCTGCTGGAAGAGAGAAGAAAACAGAAGCCCTTGGAACTCATCGAGTACGCTGCTCCTAGTAAGCCACACCCTTCGTCGCCTCTCCGTTTCAGCTCGCCATCCACTGCGGCTCCTTCACCTTTACATGATGCTGCCACTTCAAATGCACCGTACTCTGTTGTTGATCGTGCCACTTTTAGCAGTGCTTCCAATAGCGTGCCACTTAGACCCGTGGAGACTTCATTATCATCATCTACTGCCTTCGCTTTCAATCCAACACAGGCTTCTGTCGTTTCATCAGTGCCACATACCCTCGAACAGAATGTCGCAGTTGTCCTTGCCCCTCGTGTAACTGACTTCTTCACCGGACAAGACCCCTTGGATAATAACTCAAAAACTGTTGTTCTGAATCAACGTGGTAACGACGTCTCACTTGATGGTTCCGTATCTTTGAGCGAGGGACGTGGTCAGCACTTTGATCCTGTTGGATCTTTCAACCAGAGTCTGCACTTCAACCAGATGTTCACTCCAAACCAGCGTGCCAAGTTCATGTCCGCGGCACTGAATGGGTTCATCAGGTCCTTGGAACCGCAGTATACGCATCCTCTGCTGAGCACAAACGCAACTTTTACTCCGCTTATTCAGGATAATCCCATCCTCGAAAGGATTGCTGAGGCCATTGGCTCGGCTTTCCTATCGTGGACAAACCCTGATTTAACAGAGCTGAGCTCTCAGAAGTATGCTAGCACCATGAACTTTTTGTTTGATTACGTCGGAAAGCATGGCTTCTCTCAGAAGGACGAGCTGTGGCTCTCTGCTGCATTCCAACTTCTTGTCCTGGGTGCGAAGGTCACATGGGGCTGCGACAATTACATTAGCATTAAGAGTCTTAAGATGAGCTATGAAGTCATTAGAAGGAAGATTGAGAGAAGACGAAAAAAATCCGAAAGTCCCAATGTGAAATACTACAGCCCGGGTGCCACCCATAATCGCCCGGTAACTCTTCAGAACAATGGGTTTACTAAGAATGGGTTCATGGGTTCGGAAAGTGATGTCGCCTTGTCTGAGTATTTTGAAGACACAGTGCTTACTCCTTTTGAGCGCCAGTTTGAGAGAATGTTTGTCGAATCATTTGTCTACAATTTCAGCATTTGCATTCTTATAACACCGACATCGGAAATGCTTCCGAACCCATTTGAAGTTTTCAGAGACTTAAGAAAATACTTGAAAACGCCCTTGTTCGTCTGTGATGTGGCATGGATGAACAACCCGGTGTTGGGCGCCTCGTTTGACTCCTACGAGGTGGCTGCAAAGGCATCGTATCTAATCAGACATAATAACGAGCCCTGGGTGTTAGAATGTGCAACTGGAATGCTTGAAATGACCGAGTACTACCCACACCCAGTAGTTCCAGAAGGTATCTATCACGATCCACTAAAGTATCAAAATCTGAAAGACTCTGTCCTGATCTCCGAGGTTGTCCTTAGAGCTGCCAAGGTCGTCCTGCTTAAGGTGATTGACCCATTCCTCCATGCGACAGACCCTCTTGTTCAACAGGAGGTGCGCTCTTGCATGCTGGAGCTCAAGCAGATCTCCCCTGTTGCCCAAGTCCGTGTTATCTCCTCATGGGTTCTGTTTGTCATCGGTTTATCATGTGTGGACGAAGAGAGCAGGGCTGAAATTATCAACTCCGCACTTATCATTGGTGAACTGATGCACGGTCGCTTTGTCTATACCCTTATTGATGTTCTCGAGCTTTCCTGGGGTAGAGGTTCCAAACTCGGACTTGTTAGTCAATCCAGAGGCCTCGACGTGCTCTTGGATATCGATCTTCTCAGCAAAGTATTTATCTAGATACCGTATATGGACCGGACAGTTATCAATCGCATTATTAACCACCATTAGAACTAATGGGCATTTGTTTGCTATCTGACTGTTGTAGATTTCTAGACCCGTTGCATAATATTGGGTTCCTTGGTGAAACTCCGTGTCCTAACCGCTTTCTTATCGACCCTATTTGGACCGTCCCGTTTGGTTAGCCGGCTTTTGGCAGCTTGGCAGATAAGAAAGTGAGGTTTCCACCTCTTTTTTTTCATTTTTTCTGTGTAGCCGTGAAACGTTCTGGGGTTAGCTCTATTGATAACGTTCACATTTCCCAGTATATAACCTGGATCAAAGGAACATAGATATTTACCCGGCTTAAGCGCAGCGAAACGGGAAAGCGCGATAAGAGATTTCTCAATTCATCAACCATCGTTCATATAAATCCCAACCACCAATACATCATCATAGCCGATTGAGGACTTTTTTTTTGCCAGCCAGTGAATATGGCTGGTAAGATCAACTACGACGCGGTTCCAGGTAATACACACCTTGTGGACAAGGATGGCCACATGGCCGCCCGCCACTCACAGGGAAACAAAGAAATTGTCCTGATCCCAACACCTTCAGAAGACCCTGATGACCCGCTGAACTGGACTTTCAAGAGGAAATGGCTTTCAGTTTTCTGTATGGTGGTGTATACTTTCGGTGTGGGTGTTCCATCTGCTGCTATCTACTCCGTCTTGACGAACATCGCATCTGAGACAAACATCACTCTTGCTCAGCTGAATGCCGGTACCGGTTATATGTTCCTCTTCTTTGGTCTTGGCTGTTTCATTTTCCAGCCGTTGGCTCTTCAGTATGGTAAAAGACCCATCTACCTTGTTAGCACTTTTGCCACCGCGCTCATCTGTGTGTGGGCACCATACAGTAAGTCAAATGGTGAATGGATCGGTTCCAAGATCTTGCAAGGTTTCTTTGGCGCTCCC
The DNA here is from genome assembly GCA_030585085.1 of Petasospora xishuangbannaensis. Taxonomy (NCBI): domain Eukaryota; kingdom Fungi; phylum Ascomycota; class Saccharomycetes; order Phaffomycetales; family Wickerhamomycetaceae; genus Petasospora; species Petasospora xishuangbannaensis. The sequence goes on along the minus strand of JAJMBV010000017.1, from coordinate 194,200 downwards.
ATTGAGTCCTTATGTGAGATTTCTATCTCTGATATCTTCTTTGAGCATGAGAGAGCCAGGGGAATGGGTGTATATGCAGTTGCTCTTCTTACTTCCAATTTCGTCGCTCCACTTGTTGCAGGATTCATTACAAATGGTATCGGTTGGGAATGGGTGATGTTTTTGTGTGCCATCTGGGGTGCTGTTTCCTTCATATTCTTATTTTTGTTTATGGAGGAGACAAATTACACCAGAACAATACACCCAAAGAAGCTGGTTGAGACTATTGAGAAGACTGAAGTATTATATGACTCACCAGAAGCTGCGAGTGACAGTGAGGCCAATGTTAAAGCTGTGTTGTCCAATGTTACCGTTGAGGAGAGACTCGCTGATGTTAATGAAGCGTTTAATTCCACTTCTGAGGAGGATGTATCATACCCTGAGTTTTCTACAAAGACTTGGAAGGACAAGTTGTCATTAACTTCGGGTGTCAAGAAGAAATTCCTTCTTCCACACTTTCTTCTTGGTCCGTTCAAGATGATGATGTTCCCAAGTGTCTTATGGGCTGGGTTCCTTTACGGTTCTTCCCTTGTCTGGTTTAACCTGCTCAACGCAACTGAGGCTACAATTCTTGGTGGTGCTCCATACCACTTCTCTGCTGCAATGTGTGGTCTTGCATACATTTCACCTTCCGTCTTCAGTGTATTTTTCTATTTCTTCGCAGGTTATCTCTCTGATTGGGTAAAGATTCGCATCGCTAAAACGAGACCTGATGGACTGTCATATCCAGAAGATAGATTGTGGGTTCTCCTCATCTACTGTGTCCTTGGTTTCTTGGCGTCGATTGGGTGGGGTGTTGGTGCATATTATGAGGTTCACTGGATTTGTCTTGTCATTTCCATGGGTGTCCTTGGTGGATGTGGTATTTTTGGCGTGATCGGTGGTGTCACCTACTGTTCAGATTGTTATCACGAACTGGATACGGAAGGAATGGTTGTTGTTATTGTAATTAGAAATTTGATGTCATTTGCCTGTTCGTACGGTTTGACTGACTGGGTTGTGAACTTGGGGTACAAGAATGCTTTTATTTCTTCTGCTTGTATCATGTTTTTCTGCAATGCTACCTTCATCGTGATGAGATTGACAGGGCCGTATTGGAGAAACAAGACTAAGAAGTCGTATTGGAAGATTGTTGAGCATAACAGAAAGGTCATTTCGGGTAAATGATTTGGCTTTTCGGATCTCTGAATAGCCAGAGTTGATTTTTGATAAGTTAGAGGAGTTCTATAAATATTCAGTTTTCGCTTTGATCAGCTCAACAAGCATTTGCTGTTCGTAGTAAATCCGATTGAAAAATCTAGTCAGCCATATTGTCTTCAACACGCCAATATTCAAGAAAGGATAGAGGAAACTTAAGGAATTTCAAAATTGTATAAAAATTCGTCAATACTACAATAATACCGAATTGTTGTTTACATGTTTTTTATAACTGGATTGATAATGCATCTAACACGATATGGATATAGGAATGAAACCAGTTTGAATCACTTGGTAGAAGTACATAATTATCTTAGTAATAAGCTTGACTAGCAGTCATCATTTGCTGCTTCTATCTATCTTCTATCTATAAGAACACCCAATATATTACGTTTTGGACACAAGCATCCTCAACAACTATTAATAAGAGTGTCTTGTTTAAGTAGTGTACAGTTTTGTTAAACAATATGACGGTCATTCCTACCAACCGCTCTTCAAAAATGCCGAGGAAGTTGTATCATTTACCATCAAATGTATCTATCAACTCAGGATCTTTTATTATTTGAAAGGTGAGACTTGCTGAATTGTCGAAGACTTTCGTATTATGCGCCTGTGTCTATCCCCTAGGCGAAAACGCACAATGACTTACGCAAAATAGTTCATGCAAGACATGTCGTTCTACTCGATGCCACACTTTTAACAACAACACGCTTTCTTTCTTGTGACAGTTTGAATCAGTATCTTTCAGTGTCACACAAACTAGCCGTATGAGTGGGAGAAAGCTGTCGAATGCTTGTGCTGTGCTCTCAGCCGCAAAGAAGACCAAAGAGCGCAACATGAGCAGGCCCCACAGTAACACTCATAAAGACCAGAATGACAAGGCAAGTAGTAGTAAACCGAATTCCAAGACATTCCATAAGCGCAAGAGTATTTTAAACAAGGCCAGGCAACAGAAGGGGGCTTCAATATCAAGCGATGATGAGGAAGCGAAGCCAGAGAAAGAGAAAAGGGAGGTTGTCACATCTATCAACGAGTTGGGGCTGGACGGAAGATACGAAGAACTTGAACTGGACACTCACTTCACTTTGTATAATGAAGTCAGTTACCATGAAGACAAAGACCCACAATCATCTTTTGAGACACAACCGTGTGTGCATTTGATGAGAATATGTAATGGGGTCAAGGGTTTGCACATGAAAGACTCTCAAGAGTTATTCCCAGCGTGCTGCTTTAATAAGTTTTGCCAAACTGATGAGGATGAAGGGATCCCAAACAGGATCCAGGTTGTTGGCCTCGGTTTGAGACTTCGAGAGCTGCTGTGACTACATCTGTCAATTATTGATTGTTGGCCAAAACGTATCATTGCTTTTTGAGGCTTCTACTATCGATGTTCTTTACAAAGCTTTCAACTATAGCTGACAACAATAGCTCAAACTTTTTTAATATGTGCTTTGCGGAATTTAATTGCTTTACACTAGGGATTGATGCCGTGTTCCTACTTTGGTATTACTTCGGGGAAGTGACAAGCCGTAGAGCTTTTATCAAAACAGAGAACTTGAGACCTAGAGCTCTGGTATTTATTTTATTTAGTCGCTGAACGATTTCTATATTAATATATGTTTTCAAGTAATCAGTAGTAAATCCATTACCAATCAGAAGGGCTGGAAGTAGTGCCCTCATTGGGTCACGTCGTCAAACACGCCTGAACGTAGTAATCATTATCCGGAAGTAATGATGAGGGAAATGACAATTGTAAGAAATTTAGATTTACCCCAGCGAGAAATTCAAAATATATCATATTCTCATCATCAACCTATTTTAATTGGCCAATAAAGAGGGTATTTCAATCAGCGTTGTCCCCCGCTGCCATGTTGTCCTTCGCCAATTGTAACACTAGAAGCTCATCAACTCATTAGCTTTTGAATATACTTGAACAATTGGCAATTGGGGCAAGCTGGAGCTCGCCTATAAATACAACAGCTTTATATATCAACAAAGAAATATGTTAACCGTTTAGTCCTACCCTACGCCTAGCCTGTTTTGAGCATACTAAGTGAATCATAGAGTGTTGAGCCAGAAGAGTTTATGGTAGGTGCACAACTATGGTGGTTGGCGCGCAACTATAGCTTGGCAAGAAGATCAAGATACCGAACTCCGAATTATCATGGGTACAGTCTTTATTATCAGATTGAGCTTTTCCAGCATGTCTGGGACATTTGGAGAGGACTCACTGAAGATTGAGCGTACGGAAGTCACCGTGTCGTATAACGGCAAGGATTTCCACACTGTGTTCTGGGTAGGTTAGGTTGACTTAGGAGTTCGATTGCTACAGCTAAATAGCAACGAGGAGACAACTAACGCACGGTAGTCTGTGCCCAAAGGCACTACCATCAAAGCACGTATAATCTTCGTTCACGGGTTTTCCGAGCAAGACTCTGTTTACAGTCAGTTCTTCGACGATCTGGCTGCATCGGGCTATGAAGTGTTCTTCTTTGACCAACGTGGTGCTGGTCACACCGACCCGGGCAAAACCAGGGGACATACCAACGAATTCCATGTATTTGATGACCTGGAGTTTTTTGTGAACAAAAACTTAGAAGAGATTGGAACCGGGAAGAAATTATTCATGGGTGGCCATTCGATGGGTGGTGCTATTGCATTGAACTACGGTGTTATTGGAAAGAAAAGAGATAAGCTTAGTGGCATTTTTGTTTCTGGTCCACTTGTTACTGTACATGTAAGTATACATATTTGCGGAAAACATTTGACATATTCTAACATTCTTCAGCCCGACACTCTGCCAAACAAATTGGTTGTCGCAGCCGGTAAGTTTGTTGTGAAGTTCTGGCCTACGATGAAGATGGACACAAACATCAACTTGTCCTACCTCACGCATGAGAAGAAGTACCAGGATATGATTGGTAATGATCCATTAATGGCACCAGCCATTGGTACCTTGAGACAGATAAACGACTTCCTAGACAGGTATGTATTCCCACAAGATTTCCACGCATGAATAGACACTGACACTTTTCAAACAGGGGCGAAAGACTTCTTGACCCTTCGTACGCAAAGAATTATAACACGGTTCCGCTCTGTATCGTCCATGGTGCAGAAGATAAGGTATGTCTCTGTCAATATAAGTTTCCTGTACATTCACCAGTGTGGAAATACTAACAGTCCATTAAATAACAGGTCAACTACACAGAGTCGACTAAGAAGTTCTACGATCTTGCTACAGTCGCAGACAAGCGTATTATCTTCCCTGAAGATGGTCGGCATTCGTTGCATTGTGAGTCTGAGAAGCTCTATTTGCAGTACAGGGATTACATCCTAGACTTCTTGGACAATCATTGAAAACGAAGCTATGACCGCTCTCTATTGGTGTTTGCTGAAACGTGAGGACGTATAACAAAGTGTTACTATACAAACTACGAGATACTAGTTAGTAGGAAACATTACAAAACCCCATATGATACTAGCAGGCGTTGTGGGCTGCTATAAGACAACCGTCAAGCATTGTAGAGTAGAATCAAGTTTTAGATTAGTCAAGCTAAAGGCCACATCACTGCAAAGTCTTCTCCAGTAATTCTGCCGAATTCCTTCAAGTAACCCACTCTACTAAACTAATGAAAAGAGTACGATGTATCCGTGGCTACAAAGCACAGCTACAAGATGTTGTGATGTCACAAAATACTACGGGCGATATCATAATATTGGCAATATTAGCCGGATTCTCGGAATACCACATAATAAGACCAAATATCAACAAGTATTATCACCTCCCTGAAACACTAATTTTATACAACCGAATATTAGCTTTATAAGGCTCTCAGAAAACTACGCAATAGAACCAACCATCAGCATGTTACAAAGTAGTGAAAATAGGAAACTAGTACATAGAGCGAGTTATGTCCTTTTTTCATAATACCACACACATAAAACTATATAATAACGTCGAATTTACCAAATAATGCACGGTGGTGAGATTGCCCTGGCTACGGCTCGGCTGTAAGACTTGTGAGAACTTGGAAGAAGTTGGGGTTCGGTTGAAAATGAGCCCTTCAACTACTATGCGCATATGTAACAGTACTGAGCGCACGCTTTTTTAAGGTCTTCCGATGTCATGGCTATAGGTCTCGCCATAAGCTGTGGATCCATCGTTGAATACCTAATTTGTCCCCTTTAAAGCTCCCTTCAACTGTCCTAATTGCGCCTACCTGTTCCATCGTGCTCCGATTGGTTTACCGCACGCCCGCAACGCACTACACAACTATCCCAAAACGGATCTCGAGCCCCCGTCTGCGAGACTGGACACGACGGCCCCTTAGCGAATGCGGCTTAGTGACGAGGCCCTCATTATCTCGTGGAATGGCTGTGTTGCATGGCGGGTTCTTAGATTATGCAGCAGTGTTTACTCTTTGTAGAGTCTCCAGGGGTTCACTACTTGCTTCCGTAGTTGGACTCAACCGCCGAGTTTGGAATTGATGCTGGTATTCGTCTTCTGGCTATCGGCTCATGTAGTTATTTATGGAGTGGGCGTGGTGTCTGGGCGGTGGCAGTGGGGAGTTTCGGTGGATATTTGTCTGAGACCTGGTGACGATCACGGCGCTTCGCCACTCTTCTCAGACCCCTGTCCAGCTTATTAAAGGGACTGGTTAGGAGTCTGTTTAAAGACTATCTAGAGACTTTATGGAACCAGTTAGGAGGATCTCTGCAATTTAGGATTTTGTTGAAGAGATCGTTGGATATCGCCTAGTGGTTTCCCCTCTCAATTGTCTTCACTGATTCCCTACCAAACAAGTGCCATAGGCTGCTACAAGGTCCCTGACAGGGGTTGTTACAGGGCCTAAGCACTGTCACTACAGAAAAAGGTACCATTTTGGCATCCACCAAAGCCCACCTCTGTGGTGTGGTTCCCACTGCGGTGGTAATGAGTTCAATAAAGAAGAAGTCCACAAGACTCAAGCGATCCCGCAATGGGTGCTTCAGTTGCAAAAAGTTGAAAATAAAGTGTGATGAGGCAGTGCCTTCTTGCGAGTATTGTACCCATACTGGTCGCATTTGTGTGTATTCATCCGATGTTGTTGTACGACGAGAAAGAAGAAGCAGTAGCTCTAAGTCTTCTCCTTTTACAGATGAGTTTTCAGATGGTATGTCGACACGAAGTTCTGTGTCGAGCCATGAAGAGGAGTACCTCGGTAAGAAGATCCTGGTAGATCTTCATGTTTCTGGTGACTTAAGTAACGAATATGTCAAGAATCTCAACTCAATGCAGAGTCAGATGCACATTTCACGATTTGAACAGAAACTACTAAAGTTCTACTTGGACTTTGGTGGGGCCTTCTTCACTGGAAACAAGAACCCAATCGTAAAAAAAGTCTTTGAAAACGACGTCCCAAGACTTTGGTGTCAATCTGAAATGATGAGAAGCGCAATATATGCAATATCTACAATGTATTTATGGAGGTTCTACCAGCTCAGTCATATCTCCAGTATATACCTCTCTGGCGACCAGTACCTTGTGGTACATACCAACAACGACACTAATGCAACTTCTCTCTTTGAGATAACAGACACCTATATCCAGAATACATTTGTTCATTTAAGAGAAGGAATGACACAAGTAAAGTTTCTGACTGACGTTGACGAGGTTGGATGTATCATGCTTGCCAACGTGTTCATCTTCACCGTGGTCGCAGTACATCCCGTCTCCAAAGACCTTCTCCGTTTATTCAACAGCACCTCCGGATACCTCTGTTCCATATGTCAGTTATCCTCTGGTATTTTCAATGTTGGTATTGTACAAGGTCGCCTCATTAACGGTTCGTCATACGAAGATTTGCTGTACAAAGACGAGATCAGGATCAGACCACCACCCGGCCAACCAACACTTTTTCCATACATCGACTATCTAAGGGGATATGTTGACAGAAACGTTCCAAATGATCATATATACTTCCAAGTATATCGAACAGCAATTGACGAGTTTGAAGCCGCATGTTTTCGAGCTATTCAGTTCGGATATGTTCTTCCAATTCTCCGAGGAATCCTGGGTTTCTCAGCAAGCACCATATTTCTTGACCTTTTAAGTAAGAAGGACTATTTGGTAATGAAAATCATGTATTATTTCTGCTCTGTGGTTTCAATCTGTGGGATAAAGATGTTCGCTGAGGCGTCGATATGGGATACGTTTGTCGAGGAATTCAAGGCATGGGTCAACTCCTCTATTGGTGGGTTTGAGGAGTATTTCGATGAAATTATGTATCAACACGTCCATGAAAGGATTGCTGATAAGTATAAAAGTCGAGGAAAACCATTCTTGGACCCAACACAGTTATTACTGATTGGCTCTGGAAAACCTCTAGATAGCACACTGGACACGGGTATTAGAAACTGATTGAGGAATAAAATAGACTTCAAATTCCAACAAATCTCACTTTTTTAAATTACTTCAGGAGTTAAACAAAAAATACATACATAGCCTTACTACACATGGCTAAAGACAGATGTGTTGAAGTACATAATATATCTAGAAAGATTGAGAATGATTTTTAGAAGTAGCTCTAAATAGAAAACTAGATTTCTCTATACCTTATCCCATTACATGATATATCAGTAGCTAGCCATTGCTCATTTTATCTATCACATGTTATTTATATATTTAAAATATTCATTTCTATAAATGATCCTAGGAAAAAAGATGACATCTTCTTCTACTCACAGAAGGTGAAAAAAATAACGAAACGGAGCACTCACGCTGGGGGTCGAACCCAGAATCTTCTGATTAGAAGTCAGACGCGTTGCCATTACGCCACGCGAGCTCGGTTTGTTGAGTGCTGTTTTTCACACATTACCATATTGCGTCATTCAGAGTTCGTGATATTTCGCGGCGTTCCTATGCTTTGTTTCCTGTGTATGGCTAGGCATCGTCCTCTAATATTTGTTGATGTCTGTTGAGCCTCAGGCTCTTCATCTAGACTCCATCCATGAAAGTAAACATAAAATCTTGGAAAGGGGTTGCTCTTTGGTCATGGGACGTTCCGAAGGAGGAAGTGTGTGGTATCTGCCGTGTTTCCTTTGATGGTACCTGCCCTACATGCAAGTACCCAGGAGATGACTGTCCGCTAGTTGTGGGCGAATGCACGCACAGGTTTCACATGCATTGTATTATCAAGTGGTTAGACGTTGAAACTTCCAAGAGCCTGTGTCCAATGTGCCGAAGAAGATTCCAAGCCAAGACTAATGGAAATCACAGCAATAACAAAAACAATGAGATCAACTATAGAAACATCGCTAATGTTGACACCAATCAAGGAAGTACTGAACTGACAGCTACCCCTCATCAATGACATGTGCCTTCTATCACAAGTTTGAGAAAATATTGAGTTATTCTAAGCTACGAATTAAGCTCTAGTCATGCCACTGTTTGGTTTTTCTCCTTGAGCCATCTGCATTCCTTTTTCATTTGTATACAATAAATACCATATGGTGCTGGACATCACAAAACAGACCATTCTTCTCTGCTAATGGATTTGTTAGCACCCATACGACTTTCGAATATCACAAAATTGATGTTGCTTTTAGAACTCGAAACTTTCTTAGTGTTACCAAAATTGTCTTTCTATTTTAGGTTCCTGCCATTTTGTGAGACACTTGTCTCGTCAGCAAAATGGAAAGGTCTTCTTTGCTTACTTTTATTGAGGGAAGATTTCTACTTGTTTGTTGTCCTCAAAAAACTAAACAGGCGGGTAAATATGGTCATTCTATAGTCTATTTAGTAAACTCGACCTCATCCGGAGCCTCCAAATTTTCTTTGATTTACTCTGTATTTTTTTTAAACTCAAAGATGTACTGCCAAATTATTAGACTTACCAAACCGACAATTTTAGGAAAACATCGATATTTTGGGGTGCTTCCTATGACGAAATAACCTGTCCGCGGATCTTTGGAAGTTCAAGACGATAGTATTTTGCTTTCACTTGAAGGACAAGATGCCATTAGTTATACACTATCACAAAATGTAGAATGGTCGTTATATATTATTACTTGATGTTATAGCAAAGCAAGCAAGTTAGTCAATTAATTCATATTTCGCTTCGGAGTACACATTTTGTACTCCTGCTCGAAATCTCCCAGTGTGTGTATCAATGGCCAAGCTATTCTGTTCGAATTGAGCATAATCACTTCGGCTGCAAAGTCTTCGTCTTAAACCATTTTATCACCAGTAAATGTGCTAGAATATCCTAATCTTGTTGGATCTTTTTGTCCTCTTGACCACTTTTTTTCCTCCAATTTCATCCGCAACTTCATCTCCTTATTGCTTTTGATATCGGCCATCTTCTTCTTCCAGATTCTTTTCCATTTTGTCAAGGATTTGTATGAATAGCTCCAAGTTATAATTATTAGCAACCCAATGCTGAAAGGAATAGCTATTTTCCAATAATAATTGACGTTTTCTTTCAAGTCGCCAAATATTTCAAAATTCATACCGTAATAGCCAGTCCAAAATGATAAAGGCAAAAAAATAACAGTCACGAGGGACAGTTTCTCCATTGCCTCGTTTGTATCTGTTGATATTGTGTTGAAGAGCAACGCAACTAAGTTATCAACTTTTGCAGTTATCTCTTCAATTTCGTTTGTGAACATCGTCGTGTGATCAATGATATCTGCTAGGTATACCTCACAGAGCGGGCTAATAAGCGCAGTAGCTCTTAAATCTGGCACATTGCGAGATCTCGGACGCCCTTTAGATCTTTCTTGGTGCCTATGAGTCTTAGGGAGATCTTTCATGGTGCTTATCATCGACGACGTTGGAAGAATAGTTCTTCTTAGTTTCGAAAGCTCGCCGGACATGAGATGAAGGGTCTGAGAGTGTTTAACATCTGGGCTAGTTAAGATGTCAACCTCAAACTCACTTAGCCTCTTTCTGTAAGCTGTGAGGACCGGATACATGATGTCCACAATAGCATCAAGGATGCTCTGAAGTAATATTGATGAGTCACAAGATGTTCTGAGAATAGTCTCATCTGTAGTAATACGGGACAAGATAGCACTATCAATGTCGTCTCCAGAGCTTTCAAAAAATGAAATCACAGTACTATCCTCAAGCAAAAAAAAGGAGCATTGTTCAACTCCTACAAGTAAGTTTCTGTAGCTTAGTGGTCTTTGGTCATCAAGTAGTCTTGAGCGTCTCTTACTGTAGTCGTTAGGATAGTACGTATCATTGAGTCGTCTCATTTCATGGTTTTGGGGAATCCTTTCAGTCAAAGATATTTTTGATTTTTTGAATTCGTAATTTTCATCCTCTTTGTTTCCAATTTCGACATTTTCTAGATAGTTGTGCAGGTTAAGAAACTGAAGCAACTTTTTCCACAATTTCATTATGTGAAGCCCATTGTTGTGCGGTTTCTTGTTCCGGACCAGTTTTATTAAAGGTAATACACCAAAGATTTGACCAGGATAGATATCTATCTTAGTTCTCTGAGGGATATCTATCATATCTTCAATAGCTAAACGGTGTAGGTGGTACTGTTCACCAATGACAGCAATAGCTTCCCACGACATACCATTGACGTTAACCCAGCGGACTTTCGACCATGCAGGTCTTTTGGAAACGGAATTCTTCAGTTTACCCAAATTGTCGTCAAGTTTACCATTCTGGAAATTATCTCTAGGTTCTTCAGATAAGTTTCTGGATCCCGTTGCACTCTCTATATCTTCGACGACCCGACTATCAATTTCAAGGTGTTCTACTCGATATCTGTTTTCGTTATAATCTGTGATGGTAATAGCAGATCCGATAGACGAAATGATAACATCAGTGGTAGCTATATCAATACCTGGTTCCCATGATATTCTTTGGCGGGCTGCTGTAGAAGAATATGCTGAGTCTGAGTACTTTCTATTCTTCCTTTTGTGCCTGGCCTTCCTTGTAGTTGGAACTGGCGATGGCTCCACAGTCTGAGCTTCAGAAGGATACGGTAATGTTGATGAAGAACTACTGGAACAATAGTCTTCAAATAGTTTAGTTCCATGTCTCTTGGGATTTGAGGTTTTGAAGCAGTCTTTGTTCTGGATAATCTTATCGTCATCACTAAACTTATCGCTCTCGTTGGTGAAATCAATCTCATGTGGAAGGTTCGGTAGAGATGGATCACCAGAGTCATATATATGAGGCATTGTGATTCAATATTACTCTGTCCGCTAGTTCTCTAAGTCTTCTTCAGCCCAATTAAGGACAATCTGAAGAAATGAAGATGGTCAAAGACCCTTAACAAGTGCATGGAGTAAAGTACGCACCTCCTCTTTGGGAGTTCCGAGCCCTCGTAAATGCAGTCTAAGTACAAGGTTACGAAGTGTACTGGTAAACGTAACGATAAGGTAACGTAAAGGGAAAACCAAGAAAGAAATAGTATGAAACTTGATAAGTATAAAATGAAAAAAGAAATTTCTAATTTATCTTTTCGACGTGACTTGAGGTAATGACCGGTGAGACTGATGAGCTTAAAACGATATGTAAAGGGATAGTTCAGTAAACAACTCAAGAAAAATCACATTCAACAAAAAAAAGCAGAAAGCTCAATAATATTTGCAAATCACAGTAAAGCAAGTTAAATTTACCCTTGTGAAGATATCCCGCAGAGTGCTGGTGCACTTGTTACAGTGAACGTACGTCTTAAGCGCACGCTTATGCTCACTTACTAAAATGATTTAGAATATCTAAAATACTAAGAGCATACAGAGAGTACAAATAGTGCTATAAGATATGCTACATTTTTGATGCTCTATATTCGTCTTCTTAAACGTTTGTTATAATAGAGAGTCTTATTGATAGTGATGTAAAGGCTGAAGGCATCGACGACTGGTGTCCAGGTGATGTCCGGGTTTCATTCAAGTAGCACTTCATCAGACCTAATAAATACTAAAAGCACAATTCTAGATGAACTGGAGATAAATACCCTTGAATTTACAATTTCTTTACCTCCATTGAAGATTTGAATATAATTAGTTTGGATTTTTTGGTTCACTGCTAAAAGTCATTCTCTCCATTTTTCTGACTGATAGTTTTAATTTTCATCATTCTCTCTTCAATTCAGTAATGGATATGTTTTGAGATCAGTTGTTTGTGTCAAACATTTTCACCAATAGCATTAAAATAATGCTAAAATAGAGTATATATCAAGGGTTCAATGAGTGCAATGGGTTAAGCCTATGGTTCGTTTACAGAAGGAAAGAAGCCGCGGTCTAACTTCTTAAGGTCAAGCAACATCCATATAGAGAAAGACCAAAAATCTTGGTTAAACGATCCCAGGAGATATAAAGGGTAAAATTCTTTTGGAGGCAACCATAAAGCCGATTCCGATGCTGAGAAGTATAATTATTATGTTCTCCGAGAAGCGAAGAGGATAGGGCTGACATGCGTTTGTCACTTTCTAGAAAGAATTTATTAGAACAGCAGACAGAGATACACAATAATATCATAAGTACAGTCAAACATAACTACAGACACAAAAAGTCAAAAGGGAATACAAAAATAAATATAAGCAAAATTGAGAGCCAGACTTAGGGTTCTATCGGTATGGTGGTAGTTTGAACACTCAAATCTGTACATCTATACACGTACAAACAAACAGGTAGCCGAATATCTATATATAGCATGTAGATATTTACTCATGAAGGCTTTTTTGACATGTCTAAATAGTTTTCTAGCTACGTATAGCAAATATTACGTACGTATGTTAAGATTGTGCACACCTCATATTAAACAATATACACGCGCAACTACACAAGTGCAAATGCCACTGATTACATCTATACACCAATGAAAGTCTCAGGAATTAGTAGGAGCTATGAAAAGGAAAATTCATATCGAGATATGGTCCCCCAGGAACAGCGTTTTGCGTATATCCAATTTCTATAATTTCTAAAGCCTCTGGAAGCCGTGTCGAAGGAAGGATGACCATCAACATGGGGGCCCCGCATATGCCCTCTCGCTCATTTATATTTAGCACCACGGTTTACTTTGCATCTCTTTCGTTGCTCAGTGTCTTCTAAGTCATAAAAGAAAGCCCCTAGTATTGACTGAGGAAGCTCGTTTCATTGTTCAGAATTACTCCTAATCTATCGATACACAAAAAGACCTCCAGTTCTTTTTTTGGCTAATACCATACCTCCGCGTCATGCACGACAAAAACAGAGCGGATCCTGAAGGAAATCGTCTTAAGAAGAGCTTGTATTCTATAGACAAATATAAATATATACATATATTCTTACTGACTACATATAAATAATATTCAAAACAGACTAGTTCCAAGTACCTAGATCGATACTTATACATATATGGAACGTTCAACCACCATCCAATGCTGTTGATTTGGGCTGCCTCTCTTTTTTTATAGTGGGTCTTGGCCTCGACTGGGGAAAAAAAAAAGAAGTGGCCTCGGATTTTTGTTTCGACTCCTACTCGAACCTTTTATCTCAAAATCCCTCTTCTTTCTTCTAATTTTTTCTGCTAGGGCCGTGTGATACTTGTGCCATAATTCCCACATTTACGGGGGCAAAGAAACTTAAAGCAAGCATCTTAGACACCGAAGAGAACGAATCACATCAGTCTTCTCTTCACCAAGAATAACAGGCCTTTCGAAAGCCGATAAGAGCCACAGACCCACCCCTACAAGGGAGCCTCCTTTAGTAATAAAAGAGAAGGAAACAAGATTTTAGAACCATGTCCACCCAAATCAACCGTTTCCGGCTTCTTGTTGTGTCAATCCTGGTGGCATCTGTGGTATTTGGGGTCTTCGCCACAACGCATCGACACCACCACTCCACAGTCACTCTTCATAAGAAAAGCGAGCCATCAGGGATCATCAGCGCTTTATCGAAGATTTCTAGAGTCTCACATGAAAGATTTGTTATTAATAGAAGAGATGATTCAAATTCAACAATTTCTGCTTTTTCTGATGGGTTGGGTCAAACAGTGTCGACCTTCTCGAGCACTCTGCCCTTTGGCTCAACGTTGGAATCAAGCTCTCAGATGACCATGTCCAATACAACTTCATCTGTATTTAGTACTTCTTCCAAATTTTCGACATCAACGACTTCGTCTTTGTCGTCTTTTATAGGATCAACATCCTCTCTTTTCTTCAATGCTACTTCATCGTCGACATCGAAATCACAGACCACTTCTTCATCTTCTTCGAGAGAGTTATCGTCGTCATCGTCGTCGTCATCATCATTGTGGTCGTCATCATCATCATCATCATCATCATTCTCTTCTTCTGTGGTTTTTACGACATCATCATCTACGTCTTCCTCGAGTGAAAGTACTACTTATTCTACCAATGCGGCCGGTGCCACGATCATTATCAATCATACTACGACAATAACAACTTTTGCCCAAGATTCGACCTCTACAGCCACCAAATCCACCTTGGCTACAGCTTCACCCACCCTAGCTTCTGTTTCCCCCTCACCTACAAACATGGGACTTTCGAAGAATAATCGCAACATTATCATCGGGTGTGTTGTAGGAATTGGTACTCCTGTTTTTTTCCTGTTGGCATATCTAGCCTATCGCCGTTTCAACAACAAGAGTAGATCTTTTGTCAACTCTGAAGGTGAATTATTTGGAGAAAATGGCACAGATGCCATGATTGAAGATAAATACTTCAATGAAACCGTCGCTGATGTGGAGGATAGACTCGGGGAAGGCGATGATACCGTTGTTGCCCCGGGTGGATACAAAGGGGTTGTTAATGAAGCTACAAACTTCTAGGTTCGTCCTAAAAAAACAATAATAATATCTATTTCCTACTTAGAATTTTAATCTCAATTTCATTTTTTTTTGATTGGAGTATCTCCTGCGTAGAAAAGAGCTGGTAAACTGGCCTTGCCCTAGTGAAATTCACACACACATCCACAACTGCACCAACAACACGCAGACTTCGTGATCCATTCTTTTTCGGGATTCTTTCCCGGAAGTTTAACCTTGCTTCCTTTTTGCTGTCTATTTTGGTACTACTCCGCTTCTACAGAATAGCACGGTTTGCATTACGAACCAAAAAAACGGTTTACGCTTGGGTAAAGGTCCACCGTAGGTGCCATCTCTTTAGATGTCCTACTGTATCTCTCACTATCCACTCTTGCACTATTTATATTACCTAGTACAACCAACATACATATTCCCTCATGGAACAAGCCACCTGGAATTCCAAATGGAAAAGCAGAAAAGAAACACCCTCTGAAAGAGAGAGAGAAACGTACGTACCCTAAATTTAGGTATATGGGGAACAAAGACAAAGGGCAAGCTCTGGTATGACGTCATTGTGTTTAGATCCGCTTAGTAACATAAAAAGCACATCGCCATATCAGTGCCACATAACCATTAATAACCCGGACACCTCATCGGCTCTTGGTAGTGGTTTGGGTATAGACAGTCAAAGAGGAGTAACAGGGCCAACAAAGGGCGTTTAACAGAATAGAAACTTGGAATGAGGATTACAGATCAAAAAACGTTCCGTACAAATACCCGAAGCCCGATAAATGCGGTAAAGTTGATCTCTTCGTCGTTTGTGTTTCTAGGGCAATCGAATGAAGTGAGCCTGTACACCAAGACCGAGCAGTCCGAGGAGTACATGAGACTTAGCAGGTACGATGGACACAATCAAACCGTCAGTGCTATGACGTTTCTGGATTCCACGAAGTTCGTCAGTGTTTCGGATGTGCTGTGTCTCCATGATGTGAGTTCCGAGTCGTACATACGCCGGATAACAGTGGAAGGCAGATTCAAGATATGTGATGCGGTCAAGCTCACCGAGGACGTTATTGCCAGTTGTGGTGAGGACCAAAGAGTGTCAGTGTTCGACATGAGGCAAGGGTGGCGGCCTGTTCAGGCGTTTGAAGATGAGCCGAAGGATACAGTGAACTCGATTGACTACTGGGAAGGCGGCAAGCTGATCACCTGTGGCTGTAGCGATGGCCGGCTATTGAGCTATGATCTTCGGAAAGGTTTATGCATTGTTGATGATATTGGAGAGCCCATCACGAGCGTGGAGAGCCATCAGGGAGATGTGCTGGTGAGTGTGCTGGGGACCCGGAGTGCCGTTAAGGTGTGGAGTGTTCCGGGGCAGAAGATGACGAGAGAGTTCATGAAACATGAGCCAGACGGAGTATACAAGATTGGGTCCAAGGTTCTGATGGACAAGCAAGCTGTAGTGAGTGGATCTGAGACCGGAAAAGTGTACTTGTGGAACTACACGAACCCAAAAGACTGTTTGAAAACACAGCTGATGGATGGCGACAAGGAAGCCGGCCGGCTGGTGGTTAGCAGCATCGATGCTGTAGGCCAGATAGTGTGCTGTGGCCGGGAAGACGGGTTTGCGACGGTGTTCCGTGTATGAGAAAGGTGAAAGAGAATCCCGAGCGGTGGACCAGTAGTGTAAGGACCCGTAGGCAAAAGGCAATATGCAAAGGCCGATTGGGTGGTGGGCCTGGCTAATAAGGACCGCGTGAAGAGGCCTATCAACTAGAGGGCAGGCGAGGACTCCGAAGGGACTTCTAATGACTTCTAATGACTTCTAATGACTAATAAAGAGGGATATAGAAATACGAGTTTCCAATGGAGCCAGTATCTTCAGGAAGGTGGTACTCTTGAACCTGGATATCGTGGTTCCGAGGGTACCAATGGAGATTTCTACATGCGCTACTTACTGACCACCTATCGCCAGAGAATCTTCAACCAAACAAGCCGTACGAGGGAGTGAAAGAGTTGTGGATGTGGCGGGTGCATTTAGGGGGGGATGGGCAGTTCCAGGGTAGTTTAGAGGTTGCAACTTATCGGTCGTGGTGGTGGTGTAGCCCGCATTGGCCATTCTGGCGGGTGTATCTTTCTGGCGACTCCAGGTGGTCCGATAAGGCCCTATGGCTCCCATAGCAGCTCCATGGAAATCCCATAATCTCTTTATGGCCTTATGGCATTTGGGGGGGGGGGGAGGCACACCCATTTCGTTCGCCCTTAGGCAGTGGCCCCATGTCAGCAAACCTGGCGCACGCTAATCAATCAATCGCCTTCCCCAAGGCAGGATGGCAGATCGCGAGATCAATGGGATGGGCATTTTCCGGTGGGGTGTGGGGGCTATGGAACGGATAAACGAGCTTGTATGGAACTGACGGATGTTTACCCATGTTGTAGTTGGAATCAAATATGGATTGGGATATATATGAATTGAATCTGAATTGGGATGGATTGGGATAGGGCTTGGAATTGCAGTTGCCACAGTTCAAGTAGCTACAGCTGGGGTGCTAGGGTGCGTAGCAACAGAGACCAGGGAGCAGCCAAGTGCGTAGAGGTAAGCCTACAGCCTACGGCCTACAGCACCAGTAAAGAGCGTACAGCGTGGGTAGGCGGGTCGGGTGCTAGGCAGGAAAACGAGAACTGGGAGAGTGGCCGAGGGCAACGCGGGCAGAGGGAAGCCTAGTGGCCGCGCCAGCGGCCCAGCAGCCCAGCAGCCCAGCAGCCCAGTAGCCCAGTAGCCCAGGAGGAGACGCAGGTAATAACGGTGAGTGCACAGGCAGAGAGACACTGGCACAGGCACTGGCAGACAGAACCAGACACGGTACCCGTATACCTCTATGCCCGTATACTGTATGATACAACGACGACGACCACAACTACAATAACAATAACAATAACAATAACAATGACAGGAACAACAACAACAACCCAGCACAACACAACACACAGCAATACCACGTTCTTACACCCAAACACTCGTCCTGGAATCTCCGCACGCGGTTTGGGTCTGTGTTGCGGTCTCATCATGTTCCACAGCCCACAATCCCACAGTCCCACAGGCGAGGGGGCGCACGGTTACGTCAACCGCAAGGCACCCCGGGCACGCCCTGGAAAACCCGCCTGCTCGGTGCGTGTGTGCGTATGTGCGTATGTGTGTGCGTGTCTCTCTCTTTTTTCTAGTATAAACACTGGGGATGAGCCCTCACGTCGACTGTAGGAAAGAGCGTACTTTTGCGTACTTAGCGTACTCACAGTACTCAGCGTGTTGTAGGGGCTCTTTCTTTGTAGTCAATCTTCTTTAGCGACTGCTTGTTTGCCTTACCGGACCCGCTTCTTGCTCATTGCCTTCCCGTCAGCTTGTTAGCTTGTTCCCTATTAGCTTGCTATTTGCTGTTGCGATTACCTTGTTGGCTTGTCGTGAAACGTTGCTGAAAACCGTTATTATCCCCTATACACCCTACTTGATTCATCTCCTTCAACGCCTGCCACTGGACCATTCCGAGACAGTCAAAGAAAAACACGAACATACACATACGGAACAAACAAACCGTCCAGGCACTCCAAAGGCTATTAACCGACACTTATCCCACACGTTAAACACAAATAGCAGACACAGCGGACTGTGAAACACACATAGGCACACACACATAGACACATACGCTCTCAGGCACACACAAAGGCCACACAAAGAGACAGACAGAGAGACAGACGGAGACTCAGACAGAGACACAGAGACAAAGAGGCACAGAGACACAAAAGTACCTACGGACACACAGAGGTATCTACACAGAATTCTCAGTCACACCCAAAGGACATACCTTCACTCAATTTCTCTCTCTCGCTTGTTTTGGTACCAGTCCGGTTACGCTTACACTTACACTTACACGCCCGAGTCCCGCAGTCCCCGAGTCCCCTGCTGTGTTTCATTGGCCCTCAAAACTCGAGGCTCCCAGATTTCCAGACCCGCAGACCTGCATAACCGCAGACTCGTGCCGCCGGAGAGCCTCAGCCTGCCTTTGCGCGCTCACCTCGACGCCCCCAGCGCTACCATCTGCTGCAGACACTGCCTACGCCGCCTACGCCGCCTACGCCGCTGCCCCACGCCGCTGCCCACGCTACTACCGTTGTGGTGACGACGCCCCCGCTGATTCTCTAACGCACGCCCAACGCTAGTCTCTAAGCCCACAAAGCCACCAGCCCTACACACCGGCCCACGAGTCTCCAAGGCTACAAAGCGCGTCCTCATAGCATCTCCAACGCGACGACAACGCGTCTAGCGAGACCACACAGTCCACCAAGGCCAGTCCACCAGGCCACAGTCCACGCATAACCAGGCCAACCACAGGCCACCAATAGACCCACAGGCCACTCGCCTACACGCCCGCCTCCCGGACAGAAAAAAAAAGAGCACTGTCCAGCTGTCCCGAGGTGTCGCCGAAAAAAAAAGAGCGGATCCTTGGCCTCTGAATTAGAACCGGAAAACTTTGACACCAGCACACGGTGGAACACTCTGGAATCCACTTGGAATCCACTTGGAATCCCCTTGGAACTCTCTGGAACCCTCTGGAACCCTCTAGAGCTCCCTAGAGCCCTCTGGATCTCTGGAGCCCATTACTCTTAGACAGACGTTCCATTGCCGTTCTCTTGCCGCTTCCCTCCCAGGATCGCACACTCTGCAGCACTTGCGGCGGCCTTGTAAAAAGGGCTCGCAGATAGAGAAGTACCACCCGCCTAAGCAACAGGCTCCATACCCAGGCAGAGGCACACTCACCAATTTCACCTAACAAGACCATCGATATCCCAAACCACCAAACAACCTCCAAATAACCTCCAAACAACCACTAAACAACACCAGGACCCACCACTAGGTCCTACAGTCTCACAGTGAACGCTTAGCAGTCGCACAGCCCGCGCGAGCCTGTTTCACTGCTACACTCCCCATACTCCTTTCTCTCATACTCTTTCCTCTCACGTACATACCTACCACCAGAACACTAACCAAACAACTCCATAAGACCCGAACTGGTCCTCGTCTCTCCTCTGGAACCGTCTCTAACTAAAGTAGAAAATATACTCGCATTTCCCTCTAGTACCACCACCACCACTACTACCGCATCGTCGTCGTCATCGTTGTTTATCCCGGCCACTTCGGCTTTACAGGATGTTTGAAGTAAGTATCAGCTGACAATCACCCGGCGCTTTTGAGAAGTTTCTTCTGCTGGAAACAGTGTTGAGGATGCTCTGTAGCAACAACACATACAGGTTTATCTGTGGCATGCTGTTTTGTTGTTGTTGTGTGGCCGTGTCATGGCATCTGTCTCTTCTGAACCGACGCTGTTTTCTCTCCATGCGCTGCCCATTCTGGGGCCACAGCAGAGATAGCTTCGCATAGCACCATAGAACGGCCTCTCGACATATTGAACGCTCAGAGAGAAGTACTAAAGAAGATAACATCAACAAATAACGTACACCGGAGAAGTGCTAGTGCCATCATTACAGCCCCTGGTGCGATTACTAACGTATGCTTCAGAACCTCCGTAACCTCATAAGGCACAAGCCTAAGGATACCACACCGTCTACCAAGAAAGGACGGGCCAGTGCTATCACACACTCCCATGATACCTCTTCGCACAAAGTGGTGCCCGCCAGTGTTAAGGACACTGGCTCTGAGTCTACGGTTCCTCAATACAAAGAGCTTCAACCTCGGTATAGGATCGTGGAGAAGATTGGCGAAGGCGCATTCTCAAAAGTGTACCGTGCCTATGACCAGGACACAAAGATGGATGTAGCCATTAAGGTGATTGACAAACGCACCATCTCTTCATCACAGATTGAGAGCATTCTCAAGGAGATCTCAATCATGCGCCGAATTGATCACCCGAACGTTGCCAAACTCTACAACTACTTGAATACCGACCGTATGACGTTCTTGATCATCGAGTACGTATCGGGAGGTGAATTGTTTAACCAGATAGTCAAACTTACGTACTTCTCCGAAGACTTGGCACGTCACATCATCGTTCAAGTCGTCAAGGCTGTTGATTACCTCCATTCGGAGGTTGGCGTTGTCCACCGAGATATAAAGCCTGAGAATTTATTGTTTGAGAAAATCGATTTCTTCCCTACTACTACACCACAGAAACGCCGCAGGTCCGATGATGCTACAAAACTCGATGAAGGCGAGTTCAAACCAAACATTGGTGGTGGTACCGTTGGAAGAGTGAAGCTGGCGGATTTCGGGTTGTCAAAGGTCCTCTGGGACTCCAACACTAAAACCCCTTGTGGTACTGCTTCTTACACTGCACCTGAGATTGTCAAAGACGAATCCTACTCCAAGAGCGTAGATATGTGGGCCATTGGCTGTGTCTTGTACACGCTTCTGTGTGGATTCCCACCTTTCTACGACTCAGACCCGAAGACTTTGGCTCACAAAGTGAGCCGCGGTGAATACACTTTCTTGTCTCCATGGTGGGATGAGATCTCTAAAGAGGCTAAAGACCTGGTATCTCATTTGTTGACGGTTGATCCACTACAGCGTTATGGTCCCGATGAGGTGTTAAATCACCCATGGATCCTCAAAAACGCAGAGCCAACGAATCCGGCGCCTGATGCTCCACTATATCAAACGAAATCTGAATCCGTGCTGCGGTTTGAAGAGGTTATCCCACCACATGCATCTACTGGCCACCTGTCGCCTAGAGCTGAAGCTTTGAAATTTGCTTTGGATACAGGTATTTCCATACAACGTACTGCAACGCCACTTCGTCGTCTTCTTGAAGAGGATGAGTACTTTGATGAATCAGACGATGAATCAGACAATGAATCCGAAGACAACACGGATAATGACCAAGTCGATGATGATGAGGACACAGGTAACGACAGTTATAATTATACACACGGCCCAGTTTATGCCAAATCACCCGTTTTGAAAAAATTCCAAGACAAGTCATTCCCGGTAACTCCATACCTCAAGAACACTACCAAAGTGCAAACCGAACCTAAAAAGGACGAGCCTGCATTTAAGAGTATCGATGGATTCAATTTGAAATTTGACGGGAACACCTTACTGAATAGACGGAAAATGTCTGGAAGCTTGGCTTGTGGGCCTCAAACTATGTCATAGTGGCTGGATCATTTTGACATTCATCGTCATCTTTGTGCATTTTTTCTTTTTCTCTCCTCTTCTGACTTCATGCTTGAATTATGGTGCTTCAGTGCTTTTGAATGAAATATTCACTACACTTGACATTAAAGCAACACATTGTATATGACTTTACGTATTTTTGAATCTCATCATTTGTTATATATTTGAAACCATGATAGTTTAAATCCACCTTTTCTTACTGGTCTATAAACACCTAAACAAAAAGAGCAAAAAGAGCAAAAAGAGCAAAAAGAGCAAAAAGAGCAAAAAGAGCAAAAAGAGCAAAAAGAGCAAAAAGAGCAAAAAGAGCAAGAGCAAGAGCAAGAGCAAGAGCAAGAGCAAGAGCAAGAGCAAGAGCA
>JAJMBV010000017.1:0-171610 GCA_030585085.1 Petasospora xishuangbannaensis | reverse complement strand
GAGCAAGAGCAAGAGCAAGAGCAAGAGCAAGAGCAAGAGCAAGAGCAAGAGCAAGAGCAAGAACAAGAACAAAAGAAGTAAAGAACAAAAGACCAAAAAGCCAAAACAAAACAAAAAGCAAAATACCTAAGCGAATCTTCTAAAAAGGAGTCATCTAGCTCTATGATCTTCATTTTTAAGCGTCATTAGCGTCGTCAATGCTGATAATGTTGACATCACTCTTAAAACTCTCCTGGTAAACTTTCCTTCCATTAGGTAAATCATTAACCTTAACCCTCTCTTCGCCTTGTTCCACCGTGCTAACAATGCCAGCTTTAACATGTCTTTTACCA
Source organism: Petasospora xishuangbannaensis (assembly GCA_030585085.1). Lineage (NCBI taxonomy): Eukaryota > Fungi > Ascomycota > Saccharomycetes > Phaffomycetales > Wickerhamomycetaceae > Petasospora > Petasospora xishuangbannaensis. The sequence continues at coordinate 171,278 of JAJMBV010000017.1, read as the reverse complement.
ACTCTCTGTAGCATCGTTTTGTCTTCAATCAGAATCTTCCAAGATTCATAAGTTTTCCCCTTTGGAATGGGGATGGAGTTAATGTCATCATTTGTAACTTTCATCTCATTGAAATCGTAGTCCTCCCTCACAACGCCCGGTTCCAAGCATCTTGCAATGCCACTCCAAACAGGATTATCTAGCAAAAGATAGAGACCCTCCATAATCAACACACGTGAAGAAGCATGGATTCTTGTTCCGTACGGTTTGGGATCTTGGTCGGAATGATCAAAGCTTGGTATGAAGATATCTGGAATCTCAGTTTTTGAGGTATCGAGAGGATTGAGGTGTGGCGAAGGTACATGGAGCGTGTGGTTGAGCAATTCAACGAGTCGGACTATGAGGGACGAGTCAAAAGTGAATGGGGATCCACGCTTAAGCACCGCTGTCTGTGAATCTTTAAACCTGTGCAGAATAGCACGTGGAAGATGGAACCCGTCCATTGGAATAACCTGAGCAAAAGTAGCGTCCTTGTTTTCAGGGCTAGTAGAATTAGGGCCGTCATATGTAATTTTCAATGCTGTGTCATCGCCACCACGACCTCGGATGATAATAGCATCGCCAAGAGACTGCCTCGTTGGGGTGTAGTTCTCATCTTCTATATCAACCTTTGCCGTGGGATCATAAACGGGGAGATCGTCATTAGCCGAGAGAAGCGAACCACCGCGTATTAGCGTTTCAGGATGGTGAGACCCCTCAGTCGTATGGTTTTCGTTGAGAATGTCCACGACACGCTGTGCAATAGTGGACTTCCCCGATCCAGGGGCTCCAATCAGAAGAATCAGGATGCGGTAGTTGCCCGATTGTTCGAGGAGCGACACTGTTCGTGAGGCCAAGTCTCGATATGTGGAATCCATCATCAACACCAGCGTCATATATTCTAGAGCCTCGAGGGGCCAAAAGAGCGAAGAATAAGCAGATGAGCAGCGTAATTGTCTAACAGTGCAGTTGCGAAGCCAGCTGAGTGGTTATGTAGCTAGCTGCACAGCTCGTTCTGTAGTTGTATGTATTTGTAACTCGTTATGGGCCCGTTACGTAGCTCGTTGGGTTTGCTGGTAGCGTAACTCGGCGAAACACCCCCCTGTTGCAACCCTTGCTTGTCTCGAGACAGTAGAAGGACCTAAAGAGTCCGTGGAGATGTCGGTCAGCCGTGGCCTGTGCCTGTGATTCAATTGGGTCGGGGAAGCACCAAAGCACGCTGGAAAAGTCACTAGCAGCAGGAACGTAAAGTAATGGCCGCCTCCAGTCCGCTCTGCGCCTTCCAACACCCACCGTGTGCCTCTTCTAATGTTTTTATATCGAGTTGATGTCTCACGCTGCACGCTGGGCTTCGGGCCTTTGTGAACCATTCGGAATCGACCGCGGAAATGCTGGTGTGCGGGTGTTTACAGCCCGGAGTTTGGGGTATATGGTAGGGCCACTAAATAATTCCGAGGAAAAAATGGCACGTGACTATGACCGGATATCACATTTCTCGGAAATCATTTGCTGCACGTGACTATACCCCGTATTTCCAACTTTTCGACACCCGCAAAATCCAGGCGCGGATGCTTACTTCCACCGTCTGGACACTGGAAAGCCCTTTCTTCACCTGGAAGTTTCCACGACCGACGATTGCTCGATTCATCCACCTTGCAAAGCGATAATTGTGCGGCTATTCCTCATTGAAAATAATGCTTAGACCAATGCTTCGCACTGCGGCTCGCAGAAGCCTCACTGGACGCCTCAACATACCGAGACTCGCCTCAACTCTTGCGCTTGTCGAGGCCGAGGGATCACACATCACTTCAGCATCTCTGTCATCCCTCAATGCCGCAAAGCAGATCGGGAATCCTGTTGTTGCAATTGTGCTCGGATCTAACGCAAAGACTGCTGTAGCGGAGCTCAATAAGGTAGCAGGACTGGAGAAAGTGCTCGTTGCAGAGGATGCGAAGTTCGACCATGCGCTCCCTGAGTATCTCTCTCCAGTGCTCTCGAACCTGCTTCAAGACGGGGCATACTCCCACTTCATTGCTCCTGCTACAGCCGTTGGAAAGAACGTTCTTCCACGCGTGGGTGCACTTCTGGATGTTCAGCCAGTCTCTGACATCATCAAGGTTGAGAACTCCACCACGTTCAAGAGACCAATCTATGCCGGGAATGCCATCGTCACAGTCAAGTCCACCGACCCCAAAGTGCTTGTTTCTGCAAGAGCATCTGCGTTCGAACCTGAACAGCTCACTGCCTCCGAGTCGTACGCTGTTGAAGAAGTATCTGCTGCTGTAGAGGACAGTGCTGTCAAATGGGTCTCTGAGAACCTCCTCAAGAGCGAAAGACCAGAACTTTCATCCGCAAAGAAGGTCGTTGCTGGTGGCCGTGGTTTGAAGAACAAGGAAAACTTTGACAAATTCATCTTCCCTCTTGCTGATGCCATTGGTGCCGGTGTTGGTGCTACCAGAGCCGCTGTGGACTCTGGATTCGTTGACAACTCACTCCAGGTTGGTCAAACCGGTAAGGTTGTCGCTCCAGATCTCTACGTTGCTGTGGGTATTTCCGGTGCCATTCAGCACTTGGCAGGTATGAAGGACTCCAAGATTATTGTTGCAATCAACAAGGACGAGGAGGCTGCTATCTTCAACGTTGCAGATATCGGCCTTGTTGGCGATCTCTTTGAAGTTGTTCCAGAACTCACAGAGAAAATCAAGGCCTAAGAAAAGTGATGAGGATCACATATATCACACGCACATCCCGCAAAGCAGGACTTGGTGTGTTCCCGTGTGGTGAGTGAATAGATTGAATGAACTTTATGTGAAAAAGATGAAAATTGTAGCGTTAATTTTAACAACGCCTCTAGTTCTATAAATGCTTAGTCTCCATAAAAAATCCCATCATTATTTTTTAGCGGATCTGTTCCAGCAAATCAGATAACGTCTCTATACACTCCCAGTAATCCCTGTACCAGACAGACCCGCCTCTTCTCTTCCGCACAAGATGTAGTTCTATAGGTTTTTCGGTCTTCAGTAGCTGGTATATATCTCTGTATACAGCGTCTATACTCAATGCAGCTTGCTCAATATCACTAAATCCCAGAAATTTCAAAATAGAGGGCTGCGAAATAAAATCTATGGCGAGGCAGTTCCGATCCGGAATCAGTGTTTCAAGGTGGTCTTTCCCCAAGTTCGATACAAGGATGCGAAATGGAGTGGTGCTGAAGCCTTCATGGAATGGGCGAGCAAGAAACCGGGGTTTATTGGGTGACATCGCTATGATGTATGCGTTGATCTCAAGAGTAGAGTTTGGCTCAAAAGTTTGGGATGATATGATTTTGTCTATAAGACGCTCATCAGCTGTGCTTTCATTGCGGTCCAGAGAAGTATTGTTGACCTGACCGTCTCCTTGACCCGTTAAGGGGCGTTCAGAATCTGGTGACGAAGGTTCCTTCTTGAAAGCTATTGACGAATCACTCTCGGCATTTGTAGGAAGTGATATCGAGTCTTTTACATCGTCGGCGTGAAAAAAAAGCGTTTGGGTCGAATTAACAACGGGTACGTCCTCCAACCTCGTTAGTTCATCCTGTGGGGACATGGAAATCAAGTTTGACAACTGTGATTGAGCATTATGTGTAGAAGCAGCAATGGCCTGATTCTGAAGAGAGTCATCATCAATAAAAGATTCAATAGAAGACTCTCTTGTAGTTACTATTTGCGGATTCTCTCTGAAATCCCCTTGAGTGGAAACTTTCTTTGTAGACTCAACCTTCAACAATGAGCTCTGTTCTATCGTGTCATCGGTGGTATGGAACCTACTTGAGTTCGTCAACTGGTAGTCAACGTCCACTATTTCATCAAAGCAGAGTTTATCACTGAGTTTGTGTTCCGCTATTATGTCTTCATCCAGCGAGGCCACAACACTTTCGTTGTGGTCTGAAACAGCAAAGCTATGGTGTTCCTGATCAAACGGGATTTTCAGTTCGCTAGTTTCCTCATCGCTCTGAGTCTTGATGTAAGACGACGATCCATTGCATGTATCTGATGTGTTCAAACTGCTATACCTTGGGGCATATGAGTCCTCTGTAAACGTTTCACTATATGTTACGACTTGGGATGAATCTTTGGGAGGTCCAGCGGTGAACAACGGGTTGGTCGAGGAAGTTGTCGTTTTTGGTGGTAAGGGAATGGAATCAGGCACTTCCTCCAGCTTCGGCATTTTGAAATTATACTCATGATCAGCTTGAACGTCATCGGGCGGTTTCGGAATCACAATGTCGACGATTTGTCTTAACCCAGGGGAGGTCTGTTCCCAATGCGGATGACGTATAACCAGCTCTTTCACCAGCTGGTGCACCTTAAGTCTATGCTGTTCGTTCAGTTTCATAACGGAATCCGGAGTATCGTTGAGGATAGTGAAATTGAGCAGGACGTACCTATTATCATTTGCGCCTCTGTTCACCTGGACCCGGCAGTACAGAAGAAGCAGTATGCCGTTGTTAGATAGATCAAAAGAGTCGTATTCAGCATACTCTTTCATTTGTAGCATCTTAAGTTTGTCCATTGCAGCCGTGCCTTTACGTATCATGAACACCGGCGTATTCGACTGGGCATTACCGGCACATGTAAAGTCAGTGACCGAGATTGAGGGTTCTCGCGTGAAAGTAGCTCGTACAGCACAGACAACTAGCGAGATCTCGAGTCTAGGTCCAATGAACGCTGGTATAGGAGTCACTCGGAGGTCTGAGATGGAGTGGATATGCTTGTGCCTGACTGACATGATAACAAACAAGTACGTAAGGAGGCACACGTAGTCTTATCGACAGCAAGAAAAAAGGTTCAAAAATGGACAGCGATTGACAGCATCAGATAGAAGCTCTATAAGCCAGTGATGATAAGTGCGCGCCAACTACATTCACGGGTACTGGGCGACATAGGTGCGTGCCCCACTTAACGTAAGAGTTACGCGACTTCCGCGTCGGGACACTTTACGCGACGCGTTCTAATACTCTCACTACAGACGCTTTTGAATCTGGAGGAAAGCAAGTCTAAGCTTAGGTTACTGAAGAGTTTCAGTAACATAACCAGAGGTGAATCCCATCGGGAATCAAAGTAAAAGGTTTCCAGACAGCTTGTTGTTTGAAGGTGATGCGAAACCACCCAGACACCACCATATTCTTGAACGTAGATATGTCCGGATGTTTTTAAGCCTTTGAGCCTGACTAAGCATAATAGACCATCTTGCGTCGCAGGGTCCTTTGATGATCTGTCATGCTATCAACTCCTCTGCTTTGGTTTAGTTTCCTTGTACTCTTCTGCTATGCTCATCCGTTGTTCTCTTTCCATATTACATCATGTATATGTGTGTATGCCTGCAAGCATCTTCATATTTCCCAGCGTAGTCGCTAGCATCTCCAGTACTGCCGTTGCGGAGATGACTTCTCCTCGAATAATGGGATGGAAATGCATAGTTACTTCCATAATTTGTTGGATTTGGCAAGATTCTTGTATACGTGCACTACGAAATCAGAAAGTGGATATTACAATGTAGTGATAATGTAGTTATGGGTTTGCACTTCAGGAGCATGACGGGTATGATCTTAGAGGGTGAATAGCTATTCATTTACACAACAAAAGAGCTCTATGCGATCTATCTCCCCACTGGTATCGGCCTAAAGTTCCAGAGTTGGCAAAGTGGGCGATGGAAGACAGCATTCGAGCTATGGGGAGTGTCAAGGATGCTGAGACAAAAAGAGCTACGGTGATAGAAGAACGGCTGCCCAGGATTCTATGTACGCATCATTCACTTTCCATTTTACCTGTCATGATATCCAAGGATTCTCAAGCCAAATCTAATAACCTTATTACTCATATCAAAAGTTAGTAGTTTGTTAGATTTAGCAGTATGTAAGAGGACCAAAAGCTCCTGCCGATGCCATACGAGGGATGTAGCCAATGAATTGGGGGGGGGACCATATAGAAACATAAGAGAGATTCCTCTTCCAGATATAAATGAGATGGCTATTCCATCAACATTTCCCTTGAAACTGGAAATGAATTAGCTTACCTAAAACCTTCCTCTTGGTGGTCTGAGAGAATCTGTTACCACCCTATATTTCCTTGCTCGTATATGTGCTTTGCCATACAATTGAGTCGCCACGGAAGTCATACAGCAAAGAAAATGGCTCATTGCCCATAAAAATAAATTCTGTCTCCTAGAGAAACCACGTGAATGTTCATTTATTCAGAGAAGTTCAGCCATTACGCTCGTTATTGTTTTATTCGATTGGCTTACATTAGGAGTAACTACAAAGATCACCTCTACAGTTTTGAAGAATTCCTGATGGCTTTATGTAGAAGCTCAATCTGAGCTTTCTTAATTCTTTAAAAGTATCAAAAAGAAGAAGAAACTACATAGCCATACCATGAATTCCTCTGAAAACTAAGATCAGCATTTGTAATAAAATAGTAGTTATCTGAATTCAGCAGAAAACAATTATCTTTGGGAAAGTCCTCGACTTGTACTGAACGATGGTGCATGTATCCTTTCTTGCTGAATTTCACTAGAAGCAACGAGATACACATCTATTTCTACACTACTACCTCATCATGTCAGAGAGAACCAGAGTCTTCAATTATGGAACAGAGTTGTAAAAGAAGTTGTGTTAGGTGTAAGGAGAAGAAGATAATTTGCCACTTTGAAGACAACATCACTAGTCTCCTATTTACCTTAAAGAAACCAGTCATTTGGAAACCCGCTATTTCGATTTCCCAGCTGAAGCCATTGGTAACTGTGTGAGTTCTGGCGACAAAAGCCTTTTCCCAATTAAGGCGCCATGGTCTTGATGAAAGGTACGATTTGGTATGAGCCACATTAAAAGCAGAGCTCAAAATCACAGACAGGGCTCGCAATGTTGAGTGGCCGTACCGCGGCCAGAGTCAAACTGACGGCTGTAAAATTGGCCTTTCTTCATCTCGGAAACCACCAATTTTAGACCTTTATAAAGAGGCGTTCTTCCCAACAACGACAAGCGTTCCTAGAAAGCTTCTCAACAACTCCACATCTTTGGGAGCACTGCAAAAGATTACCAATCAGCACCCCTAACATCATGTCTAACGACAAGTACGCTACGCCGCTATCATCGCGCTATGCCAGTGAGGAGATGTCCTCGATCTTCTCCCTGAGAAACCGGTTCTCCACATGGAGAAAACTCTGGTACAACCTCGCTATTGCTGAGAAAGAACTTGGTCTCGACGTTATTACCGATGAGGCACTTGAGCAGATGAAGGCCCACCTCGAAATCTCTGATGATGAGATTGCAGCTGCGTCTGTTGAAGAAGCGAAAGTCAGACACGACGTTATGGCCCACGTTCATGTGTTTGGTGCAACCGCACCAGCTGCTGCTGGAATTATCCACTTGGGTGCTACGTCGTGCTTCGTTACTGACAATGCCGACTTGATTTTCCTCAGAGATGCATACGATGTTGTCATCCCAAAACTTGTCAACGTGATTAACCGTCTCGCTGCGTTTGCCGACCAGTACAAGGACCTCCCAGTGCTTGGATGGACACATTTTCAACCAGCACAGCTCACAACCGTTGGAAAGAGAGCTACTCTGTGGCTCCAAGAGTTGTTGTGGGACCTGAGAAACATGGAACGTGCTCGTAATGACATTGGCCTCAGAGGAGTTAAGGGTACCACCGGAACCCAGGCTTCGTTCTTGGCACTGTTCCATGGTAACCACGACAAGGTTGAACAGCTTGACGAGCGTGTCACTGAACTGCTTGGATTCGATACTGTGTACCCTGTGACGGGTCAGACGTACTCTAGAAAGATCGATATTGATGTCTTGGCTCCTCTGTCCTCCTTTGCAGCAACAGCTCACAAAATGGCCACGGATATTAGACTGCTTGCCAACTTGAAAGAGGTGGAGGAACCTTTTGAGAAGTCACAGATCGGGTCGTCCGCTATGGCGTATAAGCGTAACCCAATGCGTTGCGAGCGTGTGTGCTCATTGGCCAGACACCTTGGCTCTCTGTATAACGACACCGTGCAGACTGCATCTGTCCAGTGGTTTGAACGTACTCTCGACGACTCCGCCATTAGAAGAATTTCTCTTCCATCGGCGTTCCTAACTACCGATATCCTTCTTACTACACTTCTCAACATCACCTCGGGCCTTGTTGTGTACCCAAAGGTCATTGAGAGAAGAATCATGGGCGAGCTACCATTCATGGCCACTGAGAACATCATTATGGCCATGGTGGAGAAAGGAGCCTCGAGACAGGATGTCCACGAGGAAATTCGTGTTTTGTCGCACCAGGCTGCAGCTGTTGTCAAGCAGGAAGGTGGTGACAACGATTTGATTGAAAGAATCAAGAAGACTGAGTTCTTCAAGCCAATCTGGAACGACTTGGATGCCTTGCTGGACCCATCCACTTTTGTCGGTAGGGCTCCTCAGCAGGTTGAGAAGTTCCTGAAGGTCAACGTCGCCAAGGCTCTGGCTCCATATCACGATGTGATCACTTCTGAGCAGGTGAGTTTGTCGGTTTGAGAAGATGTGATGCCATTCCAGCGCTCTCTGACGTTCTTTTCTTATATTTATCTCTTCTGATCTCTGTTTATCGAGTCCTGTATATTAAAATGTACTGAGTACAGTAAATGTTCTCCCTGTAGTTGTCCTAGATGACTTTCTGTCACTTCTAATGGCCCTAATGACCCCAATGGTGTCTGATTGCCGACCTTTTGATTAGCCAGAGACATGCCACAGAGACATGCCCAGGACATCCATCCATCCGTGTGCGAACGATGGCGGTTCGAACCTGGGGTTGGCATTCTTCGCGAATTAGCTCATCGCGCGATCGGTAATATAAGGGTTGCTTTTGGACCATTTCTTTAAGAAGGACGACGCCACCGGGAAATAGCCGTGATTGAGAATCATAAAGTGAGGTAAATTCTACCTACTTTTCTTACCATATTCGCTTTAGAAAGCTAGCTAGAAAATTCGAAACAGAGAAACCAGAAAGAATGGGCACTTGTTTGGCAGTCATCAAGGTCATTGGAACAACATCGTTGGGTATCTACGCAGGCTCGGTTATCACAGCCACGAGCGGCTCCACGATCCTGCAATATGTTCTTACTGCTGCGACTACTTCAGATATTTCCAAGTCTCATTCGGTTGTAAAGAAGGCTGTTGTGTGGTATGGTGGTCTTGTATCTGCACTTGGGGTTATCAGCTCTGTTGCTTTCCAACTGGCATATACCGGAGCCCCAAAGTCCATGAAGCACCCTTACTTGATCTATGCCGCGTTGGTGTATCCAGTGAGCAGTGCAGTGTGGCTCCTCACCTGCGGTAGTGCTCTGAAGAGATATGTGGAGTTGCCTGAGCTGGTTAAGAAGACTAAGACGGTTCAACAAACAACCTCTCAGAATCCCAATGTTGTTTCCGACTTGGATAACAGCGTGTACAAGGATCTTGGCGAGACAAGTGCTGATGAGGCAGCCCAGGCTGAGGATGACGAGATTGAGCGCGAGGTTGAGCTACATCTTTCTCAGCAAACAGCTCTTATTGCGTTGAGAAAACTGCAGTTGGGCAATAAGATTGTCAGTGTTCTGAGTGTTGTTGGATTCATTGTTGCTACTGTTGGTGTGTATGGCGACTACAGGTGATGAGCTTGTCTTTGCTTGAGGCCCTTATATATATATAAATATTTTTATTCTAGTTGTTTACTTCAGATTTGTTGGTTTACCCTCTTTCTACATTTATAAGTTGAAAGTGTATATGAATTTATGGATTTATCGATTTTGAACTTCGTATTGCCAGTCAAGTCGCTGTAGTGCAGGGCGACTTTTGACAAATGACACCGTTGACTTTCTACTGAACGTATTAGAGTCTGTTTGAGTTGCTGTTTAAAGAAGATATCTCTCTCTGAAGGCGTTGATATCTTGAAACCCATTCACGTGACCAGTTAAAGTGAATCCAATTGTGCCCTGCAACCGATAAAGATGTTTTTAGTATAACCAAAGTCTCTTATATTCTAGTCAAGTCATGGCTGGGATATTATTTTTGTCATTGTATTACATCTACAGCATCTCCACATACGCATTAGCCTCTTTTTCCTACTAATCTTTTACAAGGGCAGGTCTTGCTTACCCAGATACACCTCCGAAAATAGATCGCTTGTGTTGGAACCGCGGATGGCGAGTTTCGAAATTAGAAACGAATCTCTACTTGCTCCTGAGAGAGAGAGAGAGAGAAAGAAGAATTTAGGTAAATCTTTTGATTTTGACACCTCTTAGTTGGATAATCATTCCGTAATAATGGGAATACCTCCTGGGAACTGTAATGAGTAAAGTTCTTGGGTTTCTTCAACCGTTACGGGCAAACAAGCCCTCCATATTCTTCAGTCGCACTATCTAGAAAAGCTTGGAGAGGTAATCTTTGCCAATCACTCACTTGCTGCTACAATGATCATAATATGCTGGGTCATGTTTGATGTGATGTCTACTAGGTTGGTGATTGCTGAGCGACAATGTCATATGGGGTTCACGGAATAATTGATTTTTATTAGTAACTGAAGCACTTCTCATTTGTGACTTGTTGCAAGCTATGGTAGTAAAGTAAGGCTTCTAGATATCCTTTATAACGAGGGGGAAGGGTAATGAGAAGGGAAATCAGTAGAGTACTCCCTCTCCAACGCTCTCAATATTTTTTTTCATAAGACCCAAATCTTAGACCCCTCAGAGAAATCAGTTGCAAAGTTATCATGTATTCCATAGTTTGCTTTATATACTTAAGAGGATCAATTGATGTTCGAAATAGTTTACACTGTCTAAAAAAGCTAAAGACTATGGCAATGGTATATAGAAGAAATTTCACAGGATAATACTCGTTTCTCGCCAGAAGACATACCTTCTCAAGGCATTGGGCAGCAAGTTGCAATTCATATTCCCATTTTGGGCCTGAATCTATGCCAATTCAATATTAAAATAAAAGAATCACAAATTCATCTTCATAAGGGTAGGAACTTCATCACTTGTAAGAAAAAAAAGCGCACTTTAGCGAATGATAAAATAAAACACATTGGAATACAGGACGAGTGACGATACACCTGTAATTGAAAAGCTTAGAGGTTGCGGATCAGAGGATCTAGCAAGAGACCAGAATTCTGCATTGCCTGGTTTTGCCAGTCTAGAGGGTCAGCGGCTCTATCATTAAGAACAAAGTGAACAACATATGTTTTGGCACTCAAATTTTCAAACAAGTGGGTTTCAATGGTGTAGCAGTATTCTTAACTACATAGTAATCATGGAACCAGCAATATGGAACATGTTATGTGCTAAAGCATTCAGTACCCTCGAGTCAAATCGCCACATATGGGACGATGAATTCTGGTCCATTCGGCGGTATTGCAAAGTCTGGCACTGCATAGCGCACATTATCTCAATTGGTACCATATACTTCATTATCCCTGATAACATTCCTGTTGATCGCGAAGTGTTACTCTATGCACTTTAGACCATATCTATCCCCATAGTTGGTTAAGCTTGTACACATTTAGCTTTGCTTTCATATATCAAGCTATGCGTATCAACGCACATGTCCTGGACTATGAACAACGGAAGCCACGTGCTTCACTCAGTTCAGTTGCGATTTTCTGTCTCTCTTATCGCTATCGTGCAGCGCATACGTATGCTGTAGCAGTGTCAGCTTCGGGACCCTAGGTAGATGGACAGAATACCCACGAGCAGACAACACAGATATGAACAATGCACTCAATACACTAGGTACACTAGATACACTTGATGCTAAAAGTAATAGGAGCGAGTAATAACAGCTTAGGCTTAATGCAAATGAGCGTAAGGCCGATAGCCACAACAGCCGATGGAGCAGCCACAACACAGTGGAGAGACAGCTCTCCGACACTATACCCCAAACACTACACCCCAAACACAGTACCTACACTCTTGAACAACACTCTTAAACACAGCACGCTCGACCCCATACACGTTACATTGGCCCACGTAAAACACCATCGGCGTATCTGCGATGCTGTTAGAGGGTCTATTCGCCAGTCACGTGCCGATGTCTTATCGCCTCGCCCCGCCTCTTTACCCCTGCACATTTCTCCTTATCAGTTCGCGCGACGCGGGTGAGAACCAAGGCTTATCAAGCGAAAACGATCGGCGTGCTGTAAAAGCCCAGATGCTAGTAAACACGTCGGTCCGCCAGAGGGCAGCAATACTTAGACACATAGACCCTTTGTAAAAGAAAGCCAAGACAGATCACCTCATTAAGGTCCATACTGAACAGATGTCTATCCCTTTCGCCGTCGTTTTGACCCCTCCGCCTCTAAAAATAACTCCCCAGACCCGCTGTGGCTATAAATATCTCCATCCAGCCAAGTGTAAACACTGTAAAACACCCGGACACCTGCACCGTGAGTCATTTCCTTCTAGATGGTTCCATAGTGGCCGTACCGAGTCACAGCGCCAGATAAAGCCCCGGGTGACAGGTCACCCGCCGCCCCCAGCCGCCCAATAAAAGGCGCGCGGCTCGCCCTCAGTTCCAGCGGTCGTCCCGCCACTCCAGCCGAGTATCGTGTCGTCTGCCTTTCCCTACACTTTACCATCGTGTGTAATACGGTCGTCGAAAACTCCGTGTGCGTGTTCTTCTGTAACGCCCGTCGCTAGCGGTTTGGACGAATCGACCTTTTGCCGCCCAACAAACCAAATCCCTGCCAGCCTATCTTTCTGCTCGCACCCAAGCACCCAACAACACAGTACCCGCTCTGTAGGGCGCTTGATTTCTAGTGTTTTGTGTGCATTTTGATTTTGGAAGTGTGAGCTGCTGTAGAATCCACTACAAGCTTTTTCTAAGGTGTTTCCGTTGAGCTTTTTGTTTTTGTAGAGCGTTTGCTTTCTGTTGTGCCTTGCTTCCTCCAAGATTACCTGAGGCGACTGAGATAATCTAGCATAATATTACTCTTATCACCACATCCAAGGTATCCAAGATACCCAAGATTTCCAAGATTTCGTGCGAGAAGTGAATCGGAAAAAGAATGACCGCTGCCGTTGCCACGCTGCCAACACAACCGCGCATCCGCGCCGAGTCCAAGATCGATGAGTTTGGCGCATACGAGCAAGGCGTGCTGCTGGCCAATCGCTACCGCAAACTCGGTGACATTCAGGCTGGCTCGTATGGCCGCGTCTCTGTCGCACTTGACACTGCTACCAACACTCAAGTGGCTATTAAGGCCATGGACAAGCGTGCCACTGGTGTCACTGCTGTCGCCCGCCACGAAGTGAGCATTCTCAAGAGACTAGGCAAGCATGAAAACATCTGCTCTCTTCTTGACTGCTTCGAAACCCCAGGCCACTACTTCCTCGTGTTTGAACACTGTGCGCACGGGGATCTCTATGACTACCTCCAGCGCGAGGAAAATCACCTCAACCCATCACGCCGTAACGGATCGCCACTATTGTTCAAGCAATTTGTCAAGGAGCTTGCTGCCGCTGTTAGCTACGCCCACTCGAGAGGTGTCTATCACCGTGATATCAAGCCTGAGAACATTCTTATTGATTCTCATGGTACTGTCAAGCTTACTGACTGGGGACTCGCAACCGTCTGCGCTAAGTGCTTCGACCCTTGCATCGGTACCGAAAAGTACATGGCTCCAGAGACCTTTTTCCATCAGTCAACGAATCGCAAGAGCATGGTTTCTTACGACTCCATCAAAGCTGATTACTGGTCTGTTGGTATCACCATGCTTTACGTTTTGTTTGGCAAGTGCCCTTTCAAGCTTGCCAACATCTCTGACGGTGACTTCAAACTCTTCACAAGCACCACCGGGTTCCTCCTTGACAAGTACCAAACACTGACATCTCATGGACATAACGCTGTTATGCAGGTGTTGCAGTTAAATCCAATTCATCGCTCACTGGATGCTTGTGTTGAAGTTTTAATGCAGGAATACACCACTCCGCTTACCACTGAGCAGATTGTCGAGACCACCGAGACCCAATTCGTTGATGACATATTTGCATTTGATGACGAAACGCACAATATCGAAGACACTTTCTCAACAGTATTTGAAGAATACCATGGCTCCCAGCCAATTGAAATGCCTACACAATCGCCTCTACAAGATGGCGAACCACCTTCCCTTGTTGCCTCTATGGTGGAGTCTGTTATGGGTCAATCTTGGGCTGACTTGGATGAGTGGGATGTGGAGAGTTTCAAGTTCTGTTTGCCAAAGTCCCTGAAAGAAAAGGCAAGCGAGCCGAAAACCAGCAGAGCTATTAGGGGTACACCTTTGGGTGAACACGCCTGGTATTGAACCTTATTGATGTGTCTTTTTTCATGATTTACGTTTATTGCTTTTGATTTGATTATTCTCCACAACTGTTTACTGTTATATTTGCCTTTTTGAAACTAATTTTTTGCATATGAAAAGAAAAAAAGATGGGGTTAAGAACTGAGAATAACGAAGGGGCTTTGCACGATGGAACGTCCTAGAGTTTCCATTGTGTGTGAGTTGACGCAGCATTTAGAGATTTGTTTTTTCAATTCTTGTTTATATTTATATTGAGGGGGTTTCTGTTGATCAAATAATGAAAGACCTTACGAATTCCCGCAAAACAGCACGCAGCACTAGTGTTCGTAGAAACGTCATCAAATCATTAACTTGAATATACATGTAATATATACAGATGAGAGAAAGGCTGGAGAGGTCATCCTGTTGCTAGATTCCCACTCACATTATTTGCAAAGTCCTTCTTGTCCACCATTTCCACATTCTCAACATTGTGTACCAAGATATGGTCGTTGTCCTTATTCAGCTCAAACACAAAGATCCCACTCAAAACCCGGTCCACATGCTCGCCGCTTTCGCCGATATCTAGCATCTTTAATATCCTCCTCCACTCCATGTGCTTTGCACCATCAACTTCATTTCGACCATTCGGCCTTGTCTGGAGGTGTTCACAGTCTGTGCCGCATGTTCTCCACTTGACGATGATCTTTGTGGCTCCGTGGTATATCCCGTACAGGGTATCCCCTTCCTCGTCCACCTTGAGGTCGGTGATGTGTAGTTTGACACCATGTGGTAACACAAAGCTGGTAAATATGAGCTGTGTGGCCTTTAATGCCGTGATATAGCTGACGGCGCCCTTAATGTTCGGCACGTTAGGTGTGATGCTTGGTGATACTCGCAGTACGATATCCTTGTCCAGTCTTTTGGAATCAGGTACCACATGCAATGCCTCCGGGATTATCTGCCGCAAATAGTCCACCATAGAGCCTAGATTGGCTTTCCGAGATGAATCAAGCGAGTTGTTAGTATGGAAAGATGGAGGCATAGCAAAACGGAGAAGGTGCTGCGGTGGGATATGCTTGAGGTGGGTCGACACTACCGACGGCAGAATGTGCCGCACGGGAAGTAGACGCTTAAAGATCAGCATCATTGATACCCAGACTCTCGAGTATGACGCCGAAAGGACCCTGATTGGACGTTTTGGGAACCTGCTTGAAGCTTGCAATGAGTTCTCCGGTCTCGGTACCCAATTCAGGGCCCTCTCACCGCAAACGTTTAGTGATACATCCGGACACCAATGAGCGGACATCCAGACATCCCAGACCTCTCGGCCGTATCGTATAGGAAGATAAAAAATATATACATAAGAATGGATCATGGAATTCAAATCCGCAAAGGGGCTTGCTTCTTAATTAGACATGTGTATACCCTAGAAGGTATTATTGCGATTTTTTAAAATTCGTTTAGTGTAAATGATTTTTTACGTATTTCTTTAGCCGTTACGCCAATATCGAAAACGAGACCAAATCAAAAAACTTCTTATCAGAATTCAGTCATTGTTAAAAGACCTCATAGGTGTTTTTTTCATTCTTGCCTTCTTCTTAAATATAGAGTTCTTTAATCTGAGTAATATTTCTTTTTCTACAAGCTCCAGAAACAATCACACATCAATATCTTCTCCATGAGACCTGATCGCCCATAAGATATGTACACACACCTACTGATCTCTGAAGATAACAAAACATCAGTTAAAAAATAATAACGTATTATATAGCGATAAAGCTTTCACTGTTGACCCAAACAAAAACCAAAAAAAGCCCGTAAACCCCATATAAAATCTTAGCCAAATAAATTCGTAACAAGCGTATCTGTGTGTATGTGGAATATTCATTAAAACAGAGGGAAATCTCAAGCCCTCTGAGAATTCTCCAGCTTCTTCTTCAAGGAGGCCAATCTGCTGGAGATACTTTCAATGTACCTTTCAACAGCAGCTTTGTCTCCTTCCTCCAACTTCCCACTCGAGTTGTCCTGGTCAAGCAACGCCTCTAACATCCAAAGGGCAGTGGAGTAGGCCAACTCACACCCAAGTAAATCTGTTCCGCTCATCTCCGACTTCGCAGTACTCTTAGCAATCTCCAATGCACGATCATAGATCAACCTCTCAGCATAAATCTTCTCTTCAGACGAAGTATTGTAATCCGGGTCTTCAGAGAGTTTCTTCTGAGCTTCTTGCAACTTTAGTTTTACAAATTCAGCCTTCTCCAACACTTCGTTAAAACGATCCCTAATCCATTGTACAATCTCATTCAACCTTGGAACAGGTTTACTGCTATTATTGTGCCACCACTCAGAGGCAAGACTCATTGCCTTTGCCAAAAGGGAAAGAGTCTTAACATAAAGCAGAACAGCCTCGTCAGAAAGCTGTTTTACAATCTCAGGAGCAAGCGTTCCATTTCCATGTAAGTCATCATCATCGTCATCATCATCCTGAATTGCAAATGTGTTCAAAGAAGGGGGTGAAGGAATTAACTGACTAAACTTCACCTCTGCAAACAAGTTAATGACATGTGCCTTTGTAGCGAGATTCTCTAGCTCTAAAATAATGTCAGAGCCACCCTGAGCAGTCTTGAATGAGTTGTAGTTAATAATCTTGTTGGTAGAGTTGAGGATGATATTGTTTGTGAAAGAGTTGTTGGAGTTGTTAATCAGGGACAAAGTATTCTGCGAGTTATTGCTCGATGGAGAAACTGATAATGGCTGTTGTGGATTTCCAAAGAGCCTTGTCGAAGCCAAACCCAAAGCCTTGGATAATGCATTGGTGGGCGATATGGAGATCGAAACACGTCTGTCAAATGAAGGACGTCTACTGTTGGACGAGCCACTGGAGGAGTCTCTTGATGAGCGACGACGTTGTTGAGTGTAGTATTGGTTAGGTAGAGCAATAGCACCGGCACCTGTGCCAGCATTTGCCAACTCATCAGCAAGAGCATTTATTTCAACTGCAGTTTTCTCAACAACCACATATTCCTTCTCAACAACCAGGTCAGACTGCCCAGCTGCTATTGGTGTCTGGAATTTAAAGTTGGAGACAGTTTTACTACCTTGTGATGATACACGGCGTTGCTGCTGTTGCAAGGACAGCTGTTGTCCGTTAATTGGTTGAATATCACGACGTGAGATTTGCTTAATTGTCCCTGCACCTTGGGATGAAGGCGGTGGTGTTTGCCTTTGAAGCTGTTTCTGATCGAATGATTTATCAGACGTTAAAGTAGCTTCTTTCTCACTTTCCTCTTCATCGAGGATATCCTCCACGTTATTGTTGTTAATGATAGCACCTTTATTGATGTACTCTGAGATGAACAAGTTCAAATTCACCTGCGACGGCTCCAAGTTAATATCCTTGTTGACTCCATCCTGGAGCGAAGTTAAGTCATAATTAACGATATCATTTTCAAAGAACTCAGCAAATCCCATTCTTTCAGCAGGTTCAAACCTTAACAAGGAGCAAATCAACCGTTTAATCTCTGGGTCAATGGTATGTGCAACGGCACTTGGGAAGTGAATTTTGTCCTTCGCCTTCTTAATCTTGTTAAACAACTCCATATGATTCGAAGCCCTAAATGGAGGTCTACCGACAGACATCTCAAACAAAACAGCACCCACAGACCACAAGTCTGCCTTTGCGGTGTATTTCTGATAGTTTAAAATCTCTGGCGCCATGTACAACGGAGAGCCACACAAGGTTTCAGCCAAGGAGGTGCTTGGCAAGAATCTTGCGAACCCAAAATCGGCAATGTGAAGAATCGGCAGGTCTGGTAATCCTATAAGTCCCTTTTCTTCAAATACATCTCGTTGAAAGAGAGGAGGGCTTAGCAACAAGTTCTGAGGCTTAATATCCCTATGGACCAAGTTCTTTGATCTCAAAAACTCCAACGCAGACGAAAGCTGTTTCAAGTAGTTAAGCACGAGAATCTTGTTTAAGCCGTTCGAGTTCTCTGGCGAGGGGTATTTGTTGAACAAAGTTTTGACCAATGGGTGTTTCTGTATGAGTTCATCTTTCTTTCTGATGAAGTACGACAAGTCGCCAAGGGAACAGTACTCCATAATCAAGTGGAAGTGGGAATCCGTCTGCTGGTAGTCTAGCAACTCAACAATGTGTGGATGCTTCAAGTCCTTTAGAATGGAGATTTCAATCTCCAAGTTCTCCAAGAGTTTCTTATTCTTTAGTAACGATCTCACAACCGACTTGATGGCAACGGGCGTGTGTGTCTTGAGGTTGACACCCTTATATACATTAGCAAAGCTGCCTCTTCCGATCTCTGCACCAATCTTGTAGCTTCCGATGAGCTTAGCGTCTCGATCGTGGGGTGTTGATGTGGGTGTAGTGTTCATGGTGAAGACGGGGTGGCGTGTTTAAAGCGATAGTAAAGGACCAGGTCCAGAGAGGTGGAGAGAGAGTATTCTTCTGTTTAGAGAAAGGTGTCCAGTAATTGCGAGACCCTAGGAAAACGGCACCAGGCGGCAGCGGGGGATAAGGAACGGGAGATCAAGACCCGTTCCACGTATGGTGGCGGTACAGCGAGAGTAGCCAGTCCTTTGCCAGTAGGGACTAGGGGCACACGCGTACCGAAAGGATACCGTAAGACTAGCAGTAGCAGTAGCTGAGGGAACGAGCTCACTCGCAGGGGCTAATCACAGGCACAGACACAGACACCAGCAAACAGCCTGTCCGTATGGTAGCTTCCGACAAAAAGCACGGTAGCTCAGAGAGAAGTGCCGTGTTGAGGCCGCGATGGACACAGCGTCAGTGTTCAGGAACGGGCGGCAGCGACGGCTAGCGGTGCTGAAGCTTTCTATGAGACGAGTTCTGGTCTTGATGGTTTGCTGGGTGGCGTAGTTGCCTATCAAACGCGCCGGCTCTTCAACACACTGGTAGGAGAGCAGCGCAACAGAGGCAAAAGCGCAAGCCCACAACCGCAACAAGGCACAGGTTAATGGATGTGTAGGGCACTAGAACAAACCCGGGTTGGTAAGAGTGGTCTGCAGCGTACTCACACGCGCCGTGGATGGTTCTCAGTTCGCAGTTCTCGCTGTGTTCCCACTATTTTAGGAAGGTGTGTACACAACGGCTAGGCGGGCTTACACAACAGCGGCTCGCGAGTGCCTACGGAGCAACGCCTCTACTATTTAAAGGATGGCGATAAGGAAGCGCGGGTGTGTGCGATGGGTAGTGTGACAGGCGAGATACGAGGGGCGGGGTGTGAGATCCGAGGGCGGTCTGGCAAGGGTCTGGCGAGGGTCTGGCGATGGGTCTGGGCGGTGGTGGTGGGCCCTGGAAATGGGCCTGGTAGCAGAGCCGGGGCCTGGCTAGTGGGTAGGCGATGGGGCGATGGGACGATGGGGCGATGGGATGGGATGGTGGAATGGATGTGATAGGTGGAATGGATGGAATGGGTGGTGGAACGATGGCCGATTGGGGACCAGGTGCAATAGGGTGGAAGACGGAAGAGGAAGACCAGGTGGACAGGCCAGGGAGCAGGGAGGGAGCAGGGAGCAGGCGCAGGACCGAACAAGGGTCGTAAATAGGCAGAGAGTGTGGTAGGTGTGTGCGTGGTAAGGGACTGTGTGGTAAGGGACTGTGTGAGGGACTGCGTGAGGCACAGTGTGTGGCACAGTGTGTGGCACGGTGTGTGGATGTGTAGCTAGCTGTAGGCACTGCCGGGCCGGTGGTACGGTGTGTGTACGTCTGTCTACGCCGCCAGTCTACACCAGTCTACGTCTGTGTGTGTAAGAGTACGCCAGAACTGGTACCTATCATTGCTGTTCCGCAAGGCATGGCTCGTATGAACATGAACAGTGTGTGGTAGCACGGTTCCGGTTCCAGGGACGTGCTGGGTGGTCTCCGAGAAGGGGGGCAACAATAGCCGTAGAGTAGAAACGCTATGACTCTTCCAACAGTGTCGGGGTTGGGGATTGGTTGGGGAAATGTGTCGTTCTGCCTGGAGTCGCCCGGTGGGCACCCACACACCCACACCCACACACACTCAAAACACCCGGTGCCATAGACGATGACGCATTCCTGGTGGAAAGCCACAGACGTGCTAAGGGCACGACGGGATGACACATAATCTTATCAGCGATGGGCGTGCGTGATCCCTGTTGTGGTGGCGAAAGCGCAGGTTGCAGGTTGCGCCGCCCCATTGGGCAGCTCATCAACAAGAGGGTGGGGCTGGGGCGTGGTTGTGTGAGGGTGAGTGTGTGTCAGGGCGAGTGTGTGTACATGAGTATGTATAGGGGGTTCTAGGGACTTATAAACGCGAGTGGCGAGCTGTAGTATGGTACTGGTTGATGGTGTATGGGTAGGGCACTGGCATGGGCATGGTGTGTGTGCCTTTATGGTGCCCTGGGGTCCGGTACCCTGGTACCCTGGCCCTGGTACCCTGCCGTGGTGTCGCCGTCGGTATAGTGTGGGGCCGTTGCAGATTCCGCCCTGTGGAGTACTCCATTGTAGATCTGCCATGCCATGCCGTGAGTGCCTACGGATACAGTCTTGTTAGGGTATCTTTGCGGGGCCCTGTAGGCCGTAGCTACGGCCTGTCAATCGAGATCCTGGTCCACATGAGCATACCATTGTGTAGCACTGTGATGCGAGTTATTATGGATATGCTTTCCAGGGCATATCGACTGGTGGAAAATCCTCCCACCTGTTTTGTAATCCACTGGCTGCTATAGGATAACGGTTTGATTGCTAAAGGCAATCGCCCTTTGGGTATTGTGGGAGGGGGAGGTTATAGCTTGGCGTCCATTTTAACGCTTGTGTAGGACACTGTATCCGACAGGTCCCGGAGTTGCGATTATAATACCAGAGTCCACTGCTGGGATAAGATGCTGCAGGATAGAGCATGGACTATAGATAACGGATGTGGGGTCGTATGGTGTTGCAGATATGTGAGGTTCTCTAGTATGGTGTTCCCAGTAGATACAAAGCGAGTGAAGATGGACCACAACGGCGTAGCAGGCATGGTCGGTAGTGACCGACAGTGCTAGTCTCATCTGCTAGTCTCATCTGTCATAAAGCTCTTCTAAGGCTTCTTGACAGCACCTTTTTTCACTGTAAAGCACATTCTTGGTTCTCTAACTCATCCCTCCATCCCTTCATGAGATGCCATAGTACAAGCTTTATTGTAGATCAGACAGCAAACTAAGGGCCCCATCTGGAGAAAAGAGGAGGAGTTCATATCAGCGATGTCACTGAACTGATAGGGAATTAACAATTTCTCCTTGAAGAAATCACAACTGATACAACCGTTCTCGTGGAAGTGGTGCACTAACGATTCCGATGCAGCCAGCACAGATATTGCCATTTTCCATTACACCATATAGCTGTTTCTTCTGCGCGTCAACAAGAGCATCACTAAACGCAGTAGAATCCAACAGTAACTTGAGATCTTCATCTCTTTTTCAAGATTCTTAAAAACTTCTAAGCGTTGTGCAGCACCCAAAATGTCATCCCGCACCGACTTCCCGTATAGTAGCTAGTCTTCAAAGTACTTTACGGTGTCTTGTAACTTCTCAGAGACACTCTTAGTAATATTCACAGCAGCCTTATTGTTGATATCTTTAAAGCACCAGTAAACAGCCGTGATACCACACTTTTCTGCATTCATGGGGCCTTCTTCAACTCGACATTTAAGTGATTCTTCGATTGGCCTAGAGTGCAGCCCTATAAACTTGGATCCGTACTCCTTGGCATCCTTGTAGTTGTAGAACGAATGCTCATGGGCGACGAACTCAAGAAGTTTGATACATTTTTGATCCCGAGATTCTCCCTTCTTGGCTCTCACTGGTTAACCAGAAGGTTACTCAGCTCTTTCCAAGGTTCTAAGACCCACTAGATCAAAATCGTGCTGAATGGGCAATATTAGAGTTATATAGTGATGTAACAAAGAAGCCATCATCTTCCATAAGCAGAATGGAACTTAGAGAAGTGTAATTGAATTCCCTTTTGTTTTCTTGCTGAGGCGCTGCATGTCTCCCAGCACACTACCCTAAACGCGAGAAGAACAAAGAGGACCGCTAAAGGGACATGAACAGTCTCTCAAGTTAATGAAAAGTCTTTTCAAAGGAACAGGCTATGCTCCGAAAGACTTTATATAATAGTTTTATAATGCTGGTGACTAATGCAAGAACATACCGTGGTACCCCTCTCTCCCTGTCCATCTATAATACACTACGCACACAGAAAGAACCAATGATGTAAGGAAATACATCCATTTCTCGCCAGACTTCATTATACATTTTTAATCTCTAGTGGCTCTAGCCTTGGCTTCCAGCAACTCCTTGAATCTCGGGTTGACCTTTGCGTCTTTCACAAGATCGAGTGCTCTGGTCCAGACATTCCCCTTCTGGAAGAACTCGTCTCTCTTTGCTAGGAATTCCTTCTCAGCAACTTTCACCTTCTCGGAACCTTCGTCCTTCTTGGTGTTGTATTCCTCGTAGAAAGTGTCGAGCTCCTTCAAAGCAATATCACGGGTCTCCTCAGCCTTCAGAGCATCGTTGTCATCTCTCTGTTGGATCTCCAGCTGGAACCGTTCTCTCCATTCCTTTACAGCATCGGACTCGCCCTTTGGAGGGTTGAAAGCCGGCTCGGAGAACTCCTCATCGTCCTCTTGAAGTGACTGGCCACCTTGCTGCGGCTCATCACCAACGTTTGGGAACTGTTCTTCAAACTTCTTTACCTCGTCCTCCTCCTCGTCGGCAAGCAGCTGGGCGTCCTGCTCAGTGGTGAACTGCGCAGCATCCTCACCAAGAGCTGCCTTCTCACGTGCAAGGAAGTCATCTTCGAACTCGTCCGGCTGGTTACCGTTGGTATCGATGTCTGGGAACTTCTCGGCCATCGTGTGTGTGGAAATGGGCTATATCGGTCTTCTATTCGTGGGTGGTACTCTCCGGAAGTGCTTCGGCCGAACTTCGCTTGCTCAATTCTGCGTCACTTCGTTCAAAAATTTCACCGGATGGTTAGTTGCACGCAATATCAAGCCGGTACTGCAAAGACCCGCTTCGTTCTCACGTACCAATCTGTACTTTGACGGCTTTCTACTACCACAGATTTGTGCTGTGTGTGCTGTTCCTTTCGAGGTTGTGATTTGGGAGGGGGGCAGCGCGAAAAACCCGTGCTAACGGGATGCTCCGCCACACCTTCCTCATCAGGACACACCCGTCATATCCGAGGTATCCGGAACTGGGAGGCGCGCGCGTTCGTGTCGCGCCTTTTCAGGTTTGTTTTGTTTTAGCACGGGAGCTTTTGGCGTTTCTGTCCACTAAGCGTGTACCCTCCCGTTAAGTCCTTTGCTGCTAGCACTGAACAACACGGAGCAACAAGCCAGACAACTCCACACAATGAGCGCAACGGAGACTCCTTTATCTGCTAATGTAGAGCTCAAGTACTCAGCTGAAGGGAACACTACGGACGAGCAGATTGACAACCTTTTGAAAGAGGTTGAGATCATCAAGCAGCAGAGCCCGGTGAAACTCCCAACCTATGGAAAGGCTACAAACTCACAAGAATCAACTCCAGACTCTACGGTTCTCTCCGAGCATGTTGATAATAGTTCTTCAGACTCAGTCGATGTGATCCCACCAAATTGCACTGATGGTGTTACCATCACCGCATCCACACAACCAGATATGAACTCTCAGGGCCAGAAGATCCCCAAGTCGGTTTCACAGGCCCTTTTTACTTCCGCACTGAAAGTGACCCGTGTACGTGATAAGACAAGTGCTCCGAAGTACATCGGCAAATATGTTCCTGATGTAGTTGCTGCGCAGAAGATCGAGTCGTTACAACAACGGGATTACGAGCTGACTCGCAAGATTCGAAAACTCCAGCGTGAGATTGACTACTTGAAAGATCTTATCGATACAGCCAGGGTCTCGACCAACCTTGCGGAACTCAGAAAGCTGAAATATGCCATTGAAAGATTGGAGGACTTTTTGGACCAAAAACAGAAAGAGAAGTATGAGGTTGGCATCTTGCTGACCAGGGCTGTTAGAAAGAGAGTCGATAGTGGCGAGCTTAGTGAGTTCTGGTCGAACTAAGGAGGTCCATCAAGACTGATGGTACAACAATGTAATATTATGGGCATTATATTCGGTTTTATTTTTGAATGTTTATTTTTGGACATGGTTTGGTTGAGCTGACAAGTCCCGATTCACGGATCTTTTCCACAATGCTATATATGAGCTTTTTTTTGAACCCATTACAAGAAAAGAAAAAAAAGAGATTCTATATGTATCAACTATATGAACGCTTCTTGGAGGCCTATTACTATTACTAAAGTAGTTTATCCCTGGAGCTCACGAGTGTATATGCATCCATGTGTTGGGAGCTCTGTTTGTACAAGATACAAGGCAAAAAGGAACTTCTACGTGACATTAGCAGATAGAGAAAAGGGAAAACATTAAATAGGCATGCTAGCTCTCGAACGAAACAACATGAGCTTTGAAAACGAGAATCCTTCAGCCAAAACAGCGCTCCACTAATTCTAATTGTTAAAAGGGAGTATACACGAGCATGAACAATCTATTACAAAGAGCTGAGAATTCTATGGAAACTATGACTGTTAATGTTTTAGGTCCATGCTATTATATGAAAGAGGTCTTTGTGCTGTTGAGAACAATGACCACCAATTTGTACGGTCCTTATAGAAACACAAGCTTTACTTCAGGATTGCGAAGTTTTTGCTGTAGACTTTAGAATTCTGAAAAACGACTCACGTCAATTCTGCTGTGCTTGGGAACAAGATGTCTGACAAATCTAGGTGGCGTTTTTAAATCGTCACTTCTTGGGAGTGCATTGTGCTGATTTGCGTGAGAATTGCTGAAAAGGCCGTCAGTAAGATTAGAAGGATATAAAAGCAACACTTCTCTCCCATCAAATCTAAATCTGAAAGTTCTCTTGAATCTATAGACAACAACCATCAAAAAAACATAATCTCGATAACAACTCAATTACTACAGTGAATCATGGCTTCTTCTTGTTTTTGCTCTCGCCAGTGCGGCACGAACTGCCAGTGTGCACCATGTGAATCCAATAACCAGGCCAAAACTTCTTGCGCTTGCTCTACTAAGTGTGCCTGCGGTATATCCTGTAAATGCTCTCCAGAGTCTTGCTCTTGTAAGTGAGTATTTTAAAGGATTTGAATTGCAAGGTGCCTGCCCGGTCTATCCTTTCTCTGCGGAAGATCCTCTTACATCCATGATAATAATATTATGTGGATATGATAGATCTAAGAAGAAATAAAATGTTTTAATTTTATAAATATATCCTTATGTATTATGAGTAGACAGAAAGATACCCAGTATCTGTCCCCGGGCTTTCAAGTGCACCAATCTCATCACTTCAATTACTAGAGATAAAAATGTAAAACACCACAAACACAGGGAGCTCACAAAGTATCTGTTTGGACAATAAAAATAATAACGGTCACTATATACCAATCTTTACTTAGAATCCGTGATAATCCGGGACCAATCACCATACTCTTCATCACCGTACTGAATACTTTGGATCCAAGAAGAAATAAAACTAGTGAGCTCACCACAATCACTTCCTGGGAAGTGTGGAAACTTGATTGTTTTATCATGGAAACCGATCTCCTTAATTGGCGATACAATTGCAGCGGTGCCGGCTCCAAAGGCTTCAACAAGTTCGCCCTTGTCAGCACGCTCAATGACTTCATAGATGGTGTATTGACGTTCATTGATATCCCACATGGATGAGTTCAATTTCACACGACTAATCTCGAGAATTGAGTCTCTGGTTATACCTTCCAAAATAGTGCCATCTAATGGGGCCGTAACAAGCTCTTTTTTACCAGTAGCTGAGTCCTTGAAGACAAAGAACACGTTCATATTACCAACTTCAGTGATGAACTTCTCATCACCGAAAAGCCATAGATTCTGTTGGTATCCACGAGATGCAGCTGTGAGCTGTGTTCTAACGCTTGGGGCGTAGTTACCACCTAATTTCTTGTTGCCAACGCCGCCCGGCCAAGCTCTTGTGGCGTAATCGGTAGCTTCAAGTTTGATAGGAGAAGCATAGTACGGACCAACAGGAGAACAGATGACAAAGAGAAGGGCATCTGTTGGTGCATTCACACCAAGACCGGCGGTAGTACCAATCATTGTTGGTCTGAGATACAAAGAATGGCCCTTCTGCTTTGGAATCATTTCTTTGTCAAGCTTTATAAGCTCATCAATACATTTGAGAAGTTCTTCACCATCAAAACAAGGCAGTGCGATACTCTCAGCAGATCTATTCATTCTTGCCATGTTCATGTTTGGTCTGAACATTCTGATTCTATCTTCAGAATCTCTATAGGCCTTGAAACCTTCAAATAGCTCAAAGCCATAATGGAAGACACATGTGGATGGATCAAGGACAAGTGGGCCGTAAGGAACAATTTCCGGAGCGTTCCAACCACTATTACTATTCCACGAACATTTCAAAATGTGATTGGTAAATGTGGTGCCGAAGACAAGTTCTTCTCCAGGCAAAGGTACCTTTGACGACATGTTCTTGGTGATAGTGAGTCTTGCAGCACTTAGCCTGGATAGACCGCCCGAAGCGGCCGTTTCCGCCTTTGAGTGACACTCTGGGGACATTGGTATAAGAAAACATCATTGATGAAAATACTGGAAATATGCGATAGAAATGCCATTTTAAATGAATTCGGAATATTTAATGATTGCTTCTCGGCATGCGACAACATTCGCCCGCTCCCAGCCGAATTCCAAGTAAAGCAACTCATAAAAGATACTGATTCAGCTCAAAATCAAATATAGTTCATATCAGCTAAGAAATTCTAATTCCGGATCTTGTGTCATTTACGGACAGATTTGCCCTCAATATGTTATTTCAAATTGAAATCAAACATAGATCTCATATCAGTTAAGAAATAATTCATATTTCGGCTCTTTAGTCATTTACCGACAAAATTTCCCTTGAGACATTAAATTGTACAAAAGCATATCAAGTTGTTCTGAAGCCAAATGAGTGACTCATTTTGATGTATTAAAAATAATTATATGCGAGAGTCGCATATTCCATATACCAGGTGTGAGAATTAGGTTGTTTAGGTAATCCATTACTTAATATGACCTTATAACTTACCAAGGAAGGAATAAACCGAAAGGAAGAAGATAAAGTGTGACTCGCTCGGAAGTATGGAGTTTGACTCACTCGGAAGTATGGAATCTGACTCACTCGAGGAGCATGAAGTTTGACTCATTGAAAGAGTATAAATTCGAAACATATTGATACAAGAGAATACTATATAAAGAGTTGGAACGATGCGACTGAGATATCTTTTATGTATAGTGAAAGGGCGTGCTTATTTTCATATAAGTGCCACTCAATAAATTTACACTCTGCAATCGAAGAAGACTTCCATTAAGGGCATTATCCTAAGTACAGCAGTGTGCAGGTACCATTGGGAGTGTATATTTACACCAAGTACAGGATGCGGGGTACTTTCTGCCGTTCTAATAGCAATACTTGCTAGTTAATAGAAAGATCTGGATCTCTTTGAGTTTGAACCACACATTGAGAATAACACAGCTCCTTTTACCTCTACAAAATGAAAAAAGAGAAAGCATAAGATCTAAGCACTTCAAGCAGGCCCTCTAAGCCGAAAAGTATAAACAGCAGTGGCTTTTACGAGAAGTTGAACGGTTCAGAAGGAAGAGAAATAGAATTCAGAGAAAAGAAAACAAGAAACGGCACCCACAGGTGTATGCGATCATATCTACATCTATCTATCTGACTAAACTAGAATAAGGACAAATTATTCTTATAGGTTTCCTGGATTTGGTGATTTTGGGCTCACTTTTCGAGTGATTTTCTACAAGAAAACAAAGCAGTTAGAGAATATCAGATCTAAATAGCCAAACTTTGTAAATCCGCAAATGTAAATTGAGCCACTTTAATATGAAATGATTCAATGATTCATCTACCAATAGAAAGTTGGAAAATGGAGACGGTGGCCGGGGTGTTTTAAATTACTAGCAGACTGACAACTAAAGTTGACTACGCTTTGCTGTGCTCATGAGACCACGCAATAATTGCACAATTTCAGCATCATAAAACTCGAAAATAAGGACATATGTGACAGCAAATGATTCATTCCTTTCTAGAACCGAAAAGTAACTACACAAAATGGATAGGCAGTTGGCGGTCCTGATGAATACGAGGCCTTTAGCAATATGCTTCATTTTCCCTAGGAGCCCTGTTCAAAAACCTAACTTTGTTCTTCGTGTTACCAATCTAGCAATGCAGTAGAAGATACGATCTCAGAATAGGGACCGTACTCTACCAGCCCTTTTCTGCGAAACTTGCGTGAGTGCTCAGGATTCTAATCCTTGATGGTGCCTAGTACAGCCTCGGGTAGCCAAATCCTGCTACCTGATTCAGTCCTCCCTAGCCAGGACAGCAGTACAGCGAACCAGATGCGACCTCATAATACTGTCGGTTTAGGCTGCTATCAAGTATTGTAATAGTAGTTAGCGGCCATTTGGTGGGCAGATAGCAGGAAAAATATGGATTTCTCCCGAATCTTTTAGAAAGGAAAGGAGAACTAAGCGCTTAGCGAAAGCCTACGAGGCATGTAGTAAACAGCAAGTGAGCGAGCAAATAAGTCTATAACTTGATGAAGAATAGTGCACATATACACGTATGATATGAATATAAATAATTATCAAGAGGTGATAGGAATATAACAACAAGAATGATCTAATGAGAAACTCTCAAAGCTTCATCATGAAACTATCACATCAAAGTTAGATATTACTTCACTTCAATTCAACTGGCTTAATACCAATGCCGTTAGTGTTTCTGAACATTCTAACACCGTTGTCACCTTCGACAAACTGACAAGATCTAGCAACCTTCCACAAGGACTTCCACATGTTCTCCCCGTCATATCTGTAGTGCTCTCCCATCACCTTCTTGATTGCCTCAGTGGCTTCACGGGCGTTGTAGAATGGGATTCTAGAAACATAATGGTGGAGAACGTGTGTTTCGATAATATCGTGGAAAATGTGCTGACCCACAAAGCCAAAGTTTCTGTCAATAGTAGCAGCAGCGCCTTTAGCAAAAGTCCACTCTTCAGAATCGTAGTGAGGCATTGTTGGGTCTGTGTGCTGGAGGAAAGTGACAAATACAAGCCAGTGGTTAACCCAGAGGAATGGAATAAACCAGTTAATGAATGCCGACCAGACCGAGAAGTACTTGGTCCAGAGGTAGACCGCCGTGAATGTGCAGATCATACCAATGTCAGACAATATGATAAACCAATAATCTTTAGCGTCAAAGACTGGCGAATTTGGTGCGAAATGGGATCTGGCAAACCACCAATGGTCCTTGTGTGGCTGACCAGTTGCATTGGTGAACAAGTAGAGGTGCAAACCACCAATCTGCTGAAAGATGAGCTTAGAGAAGGTGACAATAGGAGTCTCTTCAGTAATTTCAGCGATCTTGGAGTGTCCCTTGGCCTCGACGAATTCCTTTGCAGTGTGCGGGACAAAAACCATGTCTCTAGTCAAGTGACCAGTGGCCTTGTGGTGCTTAGCGTGGGAGAATTTCCAAGAAAAGTACGGTACAAGGAGGTAGGAGTGGAGGACCCAGCCAACAAAATCATTAACCCATCTGTAGTCAGAGAAAGCACCATGACCACACTCATGGGCCAGAATCCAAAGGCCGAAGCCAAAGAGACCAAGACAGTAAGAATACAAGGACCAGAGCACAAATCTGGCAGCTTGATTGTCAACGAGAGGGATTAATCTGTATCCAATGTTACCAATGACAGTCATACAAATGATGTCTCTAGCCACATAACCAAGAGATTGCCAAAGTCTTCTCTCGTAACAGTGTTTTGGAATGGCTTGGAGGATGTCCTTGATGGTGTAGTCTGGTACCCTGAAAACATTACCGTTGAGGTCAAAAGCTGTCTTCTGAGAAGACGAGAGAGTGGCAACATTTGATGATATCTTTGTGGCTCTCAAAGACGCCTCTGAGTCGACTGTGGTCTGGTCTCTGCCAGAGACAACAGTCTGAACGTTGGCCATAATTAAGTAATAGACGATAACAGAAATCAAACTGAAGGATCTCCGGATAACTCTCGAATACTCTTTAAAGCACTCTTAGATACTCCAAGCTTCTTTAGGATGCTCAGAAGTTCTCTGTGAGGCGATTGTTAGATCAAAAGCAGATATTGAAATTTTTTTATTTTTTTTTAGCCTAAACAAATCCCGACATCGCAGCAGAGGTTCTGCACGCGTCCAGAGTCAGCGCGTCTGCCTTTCACGTGATTGGCTGTGAAATACAGGCTTGGAAAATAAATATATACAAATTCATCAAAGCATACAGACAAGAACATTCTAAAACGTTTCAGAGGTTTTATAATACCATTATTTCGACTAGGGACTCTCATTTTAAATCTGATAAAGGCTAAGAACTTGATGTGCATTTTTCCGTTTCTTTTCTTTTCTTTTCTTTTTTTTGGTGTGCAAGCATGTGATCGTGTCCGCCTTTTCTTGAGATATTATTTAAAGATTCTTTGCTAGACTTGTGGAGGATATATGCTTACAGCACGACGAGTATACTCTATTCTATGCTATGTTATATATTCTATATTCTATATGGTATATAATAAGCATAGTATAGTACACTGTAGGTTATATACAGTGAGTGCATTATGATTCCATTTAAGGAGGCAGTAGACGCAAATAAATAGAATGCTTATACAGTGTTTGGTGCGCGATAGAGACAAAGTCTGTTCTATTATATCTTATATTTTGTATCACGCGTGCAGTATATAATGATTTCGAGCAAATGCTATCAAAGGCTATTAATATTGTATGAGATGGCCATATTCTTAGGCGCTGAACGTTCTATCTGCTTAGGCATTATCTTGCATTTAATCGTACGCTATTGCAACGCGAGTTACATCTTTTTACGAGTAGACATCGGTCGTTATATGGACATATGATTGTAACAAATTACACATTTTGAGAATTTCAATCTGAATAAAGGTTACAATGCATACCGAGCTTCCTACCTGATACATTAAATAAACGCGCGGTAGGATGTATCTTATCAAGTAGTACAAATCTATGTAATTCAAATATAGGATATACAAAGCATACACAACAGTTTACACCAAACACTTTAGTTACTGTGCGACGTTCCATCAAGGAGTGTACTGTATAGGATTTATTTACTGCCTGGAGGTTGCATAAATGCAGTAGATTGCATTTTAGGATTTGACCATCAGGTATTATACCCCTATTCCCAGAATATACAGAAATATATGGGCAATCATCAATACACAAAGATGTCTTGCATCTTGTAAATTTTATGTAGCATTGCGCCCACCTTGTCCATCTCGGTCTTAGCGTCATTTATGCAATGCTGAGAAAATGGAACACAAAAAATGCAGCCAGTGCACTTCATACCATTGTAGGCCGTGACAGTGATTTTTTCTCTCGGAAAGGAGCCACATGCAATAGTAGTCATCTCATTTCAGTTCTCATCAAGCCACATGATGAGATCAGTTATGAACTTCTGATAGACTTGTTCCCTTTCGATAAATAAATTTGACATCCCATGGTCATACACCAAAAAATACGCACTTCCGGCACCCGTATTGTTAACAAAGTGCTGTGTGGCATTGAACCTGGCCAATGGGTCCTCGTTGGAACACACCACGAGAAGATGCTTCATATCGAATTTCTTCGACTTAGATTTATTTGTCAAGTCGGCAGTAAGGGTCTGAATGTGTTTAAGTTGGAGGTTGGAGTAAATGCTACACTCTCTGCCGGATAACTTGTTTCTCAAGTATTCGAGCCAGCCAGCGTCTGCAGTGTACATCTCCGGATCAATAAACAAGTCACTCCAACCTTTAGGTTTCATCTTCACCTTCAGCTTAAGTCCGACTCCGAATGATTTATTGCAGAAGACATGAGTAGGCTCCACTAATGGATTGACAACGATAAGAGTCCTCAATCTGTACCTGTACGTTCCATCGATACCGTACATCAGTGCACTAGCACCGGTATAATGGCTGGCCATGATGTGTACACAATGATCCTTAGCACCTTGCTGAGCATCCAGATCATCAACGCACATTCTAACAATGCGATTTGTCTCCTTACGGAAATCGCTCTCGAATTCGTACTCTTCCAGCCAGCTGGTATAGTAGAATGTTTCGTAGCCACTTGATGCAAGAAGGTCTATGGTGCGACGATACATTACTATATCCTCACCCGGATTTCGAAGGATAACGACACGTCCCTTGAACTTTTGGTCTTCATCAATAGGCTAGAGCAAAAGGCGGTGATAGTTAGTGAAACATTCAGGATGATCGGAAGAGCTAACAACAGCAGTAACTTACCCACACTTGTGCCATGTATGTAGCCTCCTCCTTCCTCAGGGACACCACTCTGGGTATCTTTTCAAATGGGATATATGGCGAAGTCATTTCTATCGTGATCGATTCTCAATACCTCAATATCGTGAAAACCCTTTCATAAGGGCCTTGTAACTATTAATTATGAACAATAATAGCAATAGCAATAGCAATGGCGGAACCAACTGCAGTGCCCGTGATAAGATAACACCGACGATCGCCAGCAATATGGGAATGGGCTAGAACAACGGCCAACACAGAAACACAAACAAATGCACCAGTAGAAGTCTGACTAATATATATTTATATAAATATATAATATATATTTGGTGTAGGTGCTTTAACGATAATCACACTATCAGCACACGACGGCGTACGAAAAGTTTTCCAATGTGAAATGGCAGATCGTACGCCAAGCACAGGGAAGAAGAGCCACTGTTGCGCGAGAACACACACTTCTTTCCCCTTTGGGTAGCACAGAACAGACACTACCACACGATGAGACGACTTCCACTCAGATGGCCGTTCTCCATATGAGAAGAAATCCTAGAGATGGCCTTACAGTCTGGAATCTCTCTCCACCCGCTGGTGCGGCTCTTTGTGTACGCGTGGACTTAGGATAAACGGTGGACTATTGTTGTAGCGGTGTGCTCCATGCTAGATGCGCAGATACGGCAAGTTTCCGTACAGAGTTCATGGACTGTTAGGTATTGTCGTAGAGTATCGATACGCTCTCACGATGGACATGTGGCTGTGGCTGTAGCTCCCTAGACTTCTAAAGGTATTGATATAGATTTCCTAGCTTTCATAGCTATCTGTGAATTCGAAGATCTATCTTGAGCTATTTATTTGGTGATATTGTGCGTGAGAAGCATACAGAGTCTTCGTTATTACAGCAACAAGGGAAAAAACAAGGGAAGAGCGTCTTTTTATTTAAGGAGATACAAAAGAGAATCGCTCTGAAAAAAATGGCTTCATTCTATGCGTCATATGAAACCCGTGTCTCGTTCGGTTTCCTGAGTTATCACAAAGTACGACATTCTTTTGTGTCATTAACAGCAGCCGTGCAAGTGTCAACTGTAGTATGTATGGCCTGACCGTTCTTTATTGGAGATTTTGAAAGAGCACTCACAAGTCTCTATCGAATACATACATAATATAACATACGTACTTATGAGTGGTTAAACTGTAGAGGGAAAGGAGAGGAAAGAAATGAAAAGAGCAGCTCAAGGAACTCAAAGGCACGCCTCTTACAAGATGACTTATCACGTTACCCAGATATACGTGAACATGGGGGTAATCAAAGATCAGCGAGTGAAGGGGAGAGCACTCATGCAATATCGTCTTCAAGTTTGTTCAACGTTAGCTTCACAGGCTTCCAGCAAATCTCATATAACTCATCATCGCCGAACCCAGTAGAGATTCTATTCCTTCTTACTTCAAATACCAACTCCTTTCTAGAATACATTACCTTCCTGAGGCGCTCCCGGAGCTCATTACTATGCACATATACCTCTTCAAACTCCTGCATCTCGAAGAACTCCAAAATCTCATCGCGAGTATTCATCACCAAGTCTAAGCAGTCAGATTCACTCACACATCGGTCCTTAATAAAAGTATCTTGCACTTCAATTCTCAGCCAATTAGCGAACAACGGGCCGTGACGGTGCGTACGTGAAGCGATGTGTCTTCCTAAAGGTGAGATGTTCGTAATAATGCCCGTAACATGAAAAGAATCATTATCAAAGTCTTCTATGGAGTTTAATTCACGGATAGGAAAGGTGTGTGTGCCATCAGGAAGTTCATAGGGGTCGCATTGTACGGGTAGACAACGCTGCTGGTGCTGTTTTTCTTCCTCTTGTTGGTGCTGCACAATTTGTGGTCTCTTATTTGATGCTGCTAGAGAATCTGATGAGGAATCTGTAGTTCTTACCCGTTTGGAGGGTGTACTTACTGTTGTATGATCGATTTCTTGAGAATTGGGTTGAGTAGTGTGAATTGGTAAAGTGGTGGCTGGGACAGCCATGGGAGGACTATACCGATGGTGGTCATGATCAAGTCCTTGACGACTCATTTGCTGACCTGAGAAGAATTTAAGATCGAGGGTTATCGAGAACGCATTAGAATGCTCACCGATGAATTCAGGAGGAAAGAAAGAAACAGCTCTTCGTAGAGAGGGAAGGAAACGCGGCTCGATGTTGTAAAGAAAAGGGTGCAACAGGCGAAGTCTACACCCTCTGGTATTATTGGAGATAACAGCATCGAAACCCTGTCGATACTTCTTTACGCGGCACCCGATCTCAACAAACAAACCGTGTTTGAGAAGATTAGAATGTTCCGGGCCTAGGATATCGACCCCCCTTAGCCTCTTTACGTCGTTTGCAAAACGCGTCAAAGTTTCTGGGTATACCACAACGTGCAACATCTCGCTCTGTGCGAATGGGTCTCTATCAGGTGAGACTGAAAGTGAATAATTGTACTGAGATTCGAAGAGCGAATTGGATGTTCCATCAAGCACACGCAAGTTGTAGTTTCTATTACCAGGCACGACAGTGCCTAGTATTGCCACAAACGTACAGACATAACCTTTTTCATCAGCCGGGGGCTCAATAGAGGAAAGCCCAGGGTAATAAGGTACTGGAAGAATGTCACTAGAAGATGTATTCATATTGTGCAAGAAAACAGAAGCATCACACAACAACGATGAAGGGTTCTTGTCCTTGAAAGGCCATAGAAGTCTATCACAGGAAGTAGCAAACGAACAAAAACACAAAAGTCCAACAGCAAGAGAGCCTGTACAATCAGACAGATACAAATAAAGCAACTCTTTGTGGCAACTTACGGTGAGCACTAAGCGATAGGTAGAAGACAATGAGACGAGTAGAAGTAATGAAGATAAAAGAAGTGAACAAAGCCTTGCGGACATAGAGTACCGAAACACCCAGACACCAATAAAATATCATCCGGACACCACCATCGCCTTGGCCGAGCGCCCGAAGAGTCCGAGAAAAGAAGCCACTGGGAACCCACCACCCACAGGCCTCTCGTTTGGCCCCGTTTACAAGAGCACCGGTGCCTTTCAGCAGAAAAAGCACTCGAGGAGTCGGAATTCAAGGACGAGGATGAGCAGACGGAACCAGAAGCGGATTGAACAAGAGCTCAAGGACCTTATCAACTTGCGAGACAACGCCAACCGGTGTGGTGATTGCGAGGCGGAGTTCCCGACATGGGCCTCTGTGAACCTGGGGATCTTCCTCTGTGGACGGTGTGCTTCGATGCACCGCAAGCTGGGTCCCGATATCTCAGTTGTGAAGTCTTTGACACACGACCGGTGGCAAGAAGACGATTTGGACTCCATAAGCTCTATGGGGAACAAGAGGGCTAAGAGACTCTGGAACCCGAAACGTGTGCCTTTCCCATACGACGATGAGGATAAGGACGAGGTCTACATGTACTTCATCAAGAAGTATCAGCGTGGTGATTTCCGCTACAACGAGCCTACGGACGAGGACTACAACCTTGGCAGGTCGGGACGCCGTCGTTCCAGAGGCTCATCAGCGTCGGCGCCTGGTGGCTCCTCAAGCTCAAACTACAGTTCGTCAACATTGCCGAGACTCTCTCATAGAGACGTACCGGAAGTTGACCGTTTCAAGTACCGCAAGCAGGAGCCTCGACTACAGAACCTTGGGTTTAAGAACACAGATGACAACTACGAGGCGTTAGTGCTTGCTAAGGGGGACGTACCACTCGCTGCTGATATCCTCTCAAAGAGCAACGACGCCGGTGAGAAGAA
The DNA here is from genome assembly GCA_030585085.1 of Petasospora xishuangbannaensis. NCBI lineage: Eukaryota > Fungi > Ascomycota > Saccharomycetes > Phaffomycetales > Wickerhamomycetaceae > Petasospora > Petasospora xishuangbannaensis. Next base: position 134,697 of record JAJMBV010000017.1, on the reverse strand, counting down.
ACCACCACTTCCAAGAAGACCAACGTCGTCATCTGTAGCATCGGGGTCGCAACCACAGTCCTCCGACGAGTGGTGGTCGAATGGTAATGGTACTCCAACCGCCGTTGCACAACCAGTTCTGTTTGATGGCACAGGTACTCCAGCATCAGCTGGTGCTGCGGTTGTTGCAGCAAACGGTTTACTGGAGCCCCCACAGCAGTACCTTGATCCATCTACTGGTATCATCTATGTCGACCCTGTTCAACAGCAACAGTATGAGCTCCAACAGCAACAACTGTTACTTCAGCAGCAGCAACAGCAGCAGCAGTTGTTTGGCTCAATCCAGCAGCAGAAAACCGGTGTCGACAAGAGCACACTAATGTCTCTTTATAACCAGCCAGTTGCACAATCTCAACAGTCCCTTCTAATGCAACCTCAACAAACATATGCTCAGCAGCCAATGAATCCACAGCAGACGGCATTCTCCATGTTTTCTGGCGTCCAACAGCAGACTGGGGCCCAATTTGCACAACAGCAACAGCAACAGCCACAACAGCAGCAGTATGGCACAGTACCGCAGTTCCATACCGCACAAATGACCGGATTCCAGTACGGCCAGGCCCAAAATGGGTATCGATTCTAGACACCCAAACGCTCAAACGCTCCATACTACCTATAGAGAAGGACAGAACGTTGACGACATGTTTTTTTCATGTTTAATTGATGCTCTAATTATGATATTTGCCATAGACTAGGAGTGTCTGAAGCAGTAACTGGTGAAAGGTGATCATAGAAACTAGGTTGGTGCCGCACTATTACGATGCTATTCACGAACCACGGACAGAAGCGGCCCCTTAGTAACCCCAACAATTACCGCAGTTTCACTCCGCTCTGGAGATTGCTTCAAGTTTTCCCGCATTGGAATAGCCAGTTCCCCAAATACTTCCATAGTAGTAATTAGGAACGTGCTACTCGTATTAAGTCGGCTCTACCATGTGTTAGTTAATTCCGATCCTATAAGACCCTGACGGTTCGGGGAAGCTGTATACTCCAGCCTTATCCTTCTCCGCTTGCAGACATAGTTTTTTGCTAAAGTTTGCGATCTACCTCTACACTTGAAGATCGAATTATGGGAAAGCAGTAGAAACCCAATAGTACTCTACTAGTAGTGGAAACTTCAATTTGTGGGAAGCACACTGTAGTTTTTGTTTTGGAAGTAACCTTAGAAGTCCTGATATGGACTAGTGCATTTGATTTTCTAACAACTATTTGAGTTAAGAAACCAGAGAAAGAACTCCAAGAGCTCATTAGAGACAACAATTAAATGAGGGGAGATTGCATACCTGGTTCTATAAAATCACTCTCCCCCCCATACGAAAGGTTTGGCGTGCTTTCGTTTCTTTGATGCCACCACTTCTTTACTACCATGGTGAAGATACTGGACGGTATCTTTACAGAGAAGCCGGAGAAGCAGTTTATCGAAGAAGTCAAGACATACAGCGGAGATACTATTGTAGGTTCTGCAGATAATCAAGATGATGGAGACTTCCCTGACGTTGATCATGCTAAAGTGCTACTAAAAATTGACTGGAGACTCTTACCAATTGTATCGCTGATGTACTTGCTGTCCAATCTAGACAGAGGAAACATAGGAAATGCAGTGTTGGAAGGACTTGAAAAAGACCTTGGGCTCACGGGAAACCAATTTAATATTTGCTTGACTATTTACTTCATCACATACTCTGCCTGTGAGATCCCTGCAAACTACGTACTCAAGGTTATTGGTAAGCAGTCTATTTTTATTCCCGCTATTATGGTCCTATGGGGACTGAGCTTGACGTTCATGGGATTGGTCAAAAATTTCCAGGGGCTCTTTGCTATGAGATTCCTATTAGGTGTTTTTGAATCCGGTTTATATCCAGGCATAACCTATGGACTCACAATGTACTATGGTAAGAAAGAGATGCAATCAAGACAGGCCATATTCTTCTGTTCATCGTCCGTGGCCGGAGCTTTCAGTGGTATTTTGGCCTTTGCCATTGGTAAAATGAGTGGTGTAGGGGGCTACTTGGGATGGAGATGGATCTTCATTCTGGAAGGTATTCTCACTGTAATTGTTGCAATTATATCTTTCTTTGTGCTTCCAGATTATCCGGACACCGCCAAGTTCTTGACCCCAAAAGAAAGAGAATACGTCATCTGGAGACTGAAAAATGATAACAACTACAAGAACGCTAGTGACAAGATCCATATATTCGACGGTTCAACGAGAGAGAAACCAGACTACTCTCAATTTACAGAGGATGATGACGTGCCTATGCTGGAGGCGTTCTGCTCCGTCTTTAAGGACCCGGCAATCTACATCCATGTCTTAGTGTATTGGGGAATCATTTGTCCCATGTACGCACTTTCATTATTTTCTCCCTCCGTCATTAGTGCGTTAGGATATACCAGTGGTAAAGCTCAGCTTATGACTGTCCCAGTATACATACTCTCTGCTCTTTTATCCGTTGTACAAGCGTTCATTGTGGACAGAGTGGGCAACCGTTCTTTCTTTGTTCTGGGTGATTTGGTGTTTGTGATTGCAGGGTTCATCATGGCGCTGGTCGGCCAGATAAAGGGCATTAACGGTATGATCTACGGATCTCTATATGTTGCTGGTCCTGGACTTGTTTCTTTGTTCCCTGGTATCATCTCATGGACTGCAATCAACTTTGCTAACCCTAGAAAGAGGGCTATTGCTATGGCATGCCAGATTGGTCTCGGGAACTTTGGAGGTGCTGCTGCTGCAAACTTCTACAAACCAGGAAACTACGCGCTTGGCCATTCCCTATGCTTAGGATTCGCTACGCTAGCCATAATAAGCGTTGTTATTCTTCAAATCGGTTACACAAGAGCTAATAAGAAAGCCCAAGATGATCTCCGTAGTGGCTTGTACGACGACATGACAGATCTGGAACTCTTCAAGCTCGGCAACAGATCTCCTTTCTTCAAGTACGGACTCTGAGGTATAACTACCACTCCCAGTTATACCTCATTATCCGATAACTCTCCTGACCATAGTTAAACGAGTTGTTTGCCATTTTTAAGAACTAATACAGGTCTCACACACTACATAGAAGAATTACGTAATGACAACGCTAACGCTGACGTAACACTCGCGTGGTTAGAGCAACACCAACTCGACCTGAAATTGGAGTTACACCATATACATTAAGCCCACAACGGCAACGATTCCTTACAATCCAAGCGGCCAGTGAGGATTGACATTTGAATACTGGGTGTTTTTTGTGCCACTCAACAAATACCTCAGTGATCTCTCGACAAAATGGCAGACCCATTGGATGCAGCGGCTGTGAAACCGGCGGGACCAGACGCTAAGAAGACCCGCAAGGTTCTAGTGAAAAAGACGAAACCGGCTGTTAATGTGAAGAAATATGCATGGCTTGCCGGACATGGCATAACTTTAGTTCTTGGAGGTATCTACTTGATCTTTTACTGCCTAAAATGGGTTCTGAGCTCGTGGTGGTGGACCCCTCATATATGCTACCGACTTACCTTCATTGGCGTTCTCATCTCATACACCGTGACGGCATTGACAACTTTTGGTGGGATTTTGCCTGGTTACGACGCTCTTCTTGCCACTGAGAACTTCCAGAACTTAATTCTTGCTGGTATATGGCTGATTTCTAGACCTTCTGCTTTCAAACTGATCCCATATTACGCGGTGTCCTTGTTACAGATTGCCAACATGTTTGATATCAAGCCTATTCTCAATCTACAGGACCAACTAAGTGACCTCATTGCGACATCTGAGGTTGCTGTGATATTGGCACTTCTGTTTGATACTTTGCTCTTCAGAGGAACTTCTGGATTTGCGTTGGCTATCTACCTGATGTTTTACTGGCTCAGAATCAACTTTTCGTCATACACACAGGCATATATTCTCAGAATTGTGCAGATCATCGACGAGAAGGTCATGGTCAAGCAGAAGCCAGAGATTCAAAGGAAGTGGCAGAAACTCAAAGACTTTGTGGAATTCAGAAGATCGCAGACAAACAAAATGTTTGAACACGAGATGGAGTACGAACCTGAGGTTGTTAAGAATACGAACAACTTTAACGCCGAAAAAGTGATCCAAGGAGCCAAGGTAAAACAGGTACTAGGAGAGGAGTCTTCTCAGAATGGTAAGAACGTTTCAAAAGGTGTTGCTCGCGTATCAACTACGACGCTGTCTTCATCTCCTGCACCTAAAGTTAGCGCAGGTGTTTCTCCTATTCCTTCCAGACCAACAGGTGCTGCCCCTTCGTCCACTGCAGCTTTGAGTAAAACTGACTTTTCTACTCCAAATGTTTTGACTCCCGCTGCGACGAGCGAAGCCTATGAAAAGGTGTCGAGCTCTGCTGATAAGGCTATTTCTGAGGCCAAGAGCGCCGCATCTTCTCAAGCGTATAATCTACAACAGACCGCCAACAGTGCCTTAAACCATACTCAGAGGTCTATCAGTGAGGCCCATTCAACAGTTACAAACGCTTCTAATAGCAGATTGGGTCAAGTACAGGTACCTGTGGCACAAGTTTCCAGTCGTATACAGGCGCCATCCACCTTGGCCAATACCAAAGCTAACACCGCCTCATCTAACAGCAGCTTGGACTCAAGACAGATGATGATCAACCATGCTCAGATGATCCGGAATGCCTCCAATGAGAGCGCATCTCCATCTGCGGTCCAGCAGACTGTACAGAGCGAGCTGGAGAATGTGAAACAGGCCGTACAGACACAAATGAGCGGTAGTACTCAGAGTGCTAACTAAAAATAAACGATTTTACTTATGTATTGTGAAGACCAACTTCTCAGAGTGGTATTCATTGACCTAGAACCTTACAGTATGGGCTATGATATGTACTACATTGTAGATGTTTATGTTTGTAGTTTATTAACTATAGACTATGTGATATTTGCTGATGCGCTGTTAGTTGATTGCTTCACAGGATTTCATGCATGAATTTCGAAGTGAACTCGTCACAATTGAGATTGTATACGTCAGAAATTTGAGCTTAGGTATATGGGTTATCTTCCTGTATGTTCAGAAGCAGAACTGAAAAAAAGGTTTATCATCAGTAAATAACAATCCCAATGCTTGAAGACCACCTTCTCTAATGTTAATCGAACACATACCTTTTTGGAGGGGAAGCAACACCCCCACTATCTGAAAGAACGGAAAAAAACCGTTAGTCTCTTTGGAAAGAAGCGTTAGTAGATCATTTACAAACCGAGAGAAAAACCATCCAAGTTAAAGCTCTGGGTACATGGGTCCGAGTTCAGATGGTGATGCATGTTTTATCCATGGCTCATGTATGAACTCACCGGGACAAAGAATGGTGAAAGTATCATCAATAGAAAACCCGTGCAACCTAAGCAATACGATCGTATAGAAAAATGTAGGGCACATACTCTAACAGAATGGTGTAGTATTTGGCAGCGCCGATATACTAATACACTAATATTCTAGAAGTCTGGAAATGCTGTTAGTGACTGCTATGGAACAACTTAGACCGCAGCACACTTGCCACACCTCCTCCACAGGGTTTACACCATAGGGTTTAACTCAATCATAAACGAAGAATTCCTAAAATTTTATTTTGTCCTGCATGTACTTCCTCAGAGAGATTCCCAATAAAAGTTTATAATCATCTAGAGCCCGTACCCAGGGGACCCCGAAGGGAACCATAACGGTCGGTATGTGTGTGAGAGCTAAGAGCAAGGCCAAAACAGCGAGCAACTTACCTGCCAGTGGACCAATACCATAGCCAGTGCTATCAGACCACCCCTGTGGACGAGAAGCGTTGGCTATGGCGCTGATTATAGCGTTGACTGTGACGGAGGTGAAGGAGTAGGAACGGTGAAAATTTGGTGGAAAATTATAGGCCACCGGGCTCGGGCGCCACAGTCGCGACTGTCTTAGGGCTGGAAGACAATGCCTTAGTATGCTGCGTTTAGTATTAGTGGGAGTTACTGCAGTAAACCATTGTTTAAATATAGTAGAGTAAATGATGATACTTTGGTGAACCGTTTAATATATTGGCCTCTGTCTGCTAGTATCTGTAATCTTGGGTGTTCTCAACATGGTGAATTCCGTAAACTCCTAATAGGTAGATGGCGCTCCGATGCGGGTAGACTCTTTCATATGTTAAGATGGCCGTATATCACAATGGGTGGAGTAGTAAAAAACCCTATGGTCACGATCCTACGCTGAAAGACGAACTATGGTAGAGTATCCTTATACCGACGGTATGGCGAGACATTTCCATGGCAAGCTACTAGGATGGTGCCTTTAAACTGGAGGTTGCCCCCATCCTCTTTATCCTCTCCAAGATTGAGGTCACAAACACACCATACTATCGATATTCAAGTGGAAGAATCTTTAAAGAGTATGGCTAAAGGAATAGGTAAGAGGTGAAGAGATGTGGAGTGGTTGTTTAGTAAAGGATAAAGTACAAACCTCTAGCCTTCGGCATCTCTCTTGCAAAGTGTCTGGCTCGAGCATTTCAGTTGTTAGGGTTCGGGTTCTATATTTCTTTATACTGTGATAAGCTTCTAAAACCCGAAGTTCCATCTACATGGACCAATTGGCCAGTCACGGGATTCGTTATACAATGTACATTATAATGTGACAAGATTTGCAAGCAAGGCAGAACAAGCACCGAGAATCGTTTACTCGGCAGCAGTGGCACGGGTGTAGATCAACTGGGTGGCGTGAGTAGACACTGGCTTGATAAGACCCTCTCTCTCGAGGTGCTTGATGGCGACACGGGCAATGGAACCACCAACTTTGAGTCTGTCAACAACGGTGGAGACAGAGATGTATCTAAAGGTTGGAACCTCCTTGAGGATTCTGTCGAACTTGTCCTGGTCGAGCACAACAGCGTGCTGGGCTTTGTCTTTAACTCTACCCTTGGACCATTTCTTCTTGGACTTCTTACCACCGGCCATGGCGGCGGCAGCCTTAGCGGCCTTGGACTGCTGAACCTTTGGAGGCATCTGTAGAACGGGTTAGTTAGTAAAACATTCGAGATAGGAAAAAAGGGTTTGTAATACAGCCGAGTTATGCTGTGCTGGCGTATTCCATAGTTGTTGTTCTCTGTGTGAGTTTGAATAGGAAATGGCATATATGCAATGAGACCAAGTGAATGGAGAAGATAGGAGCAATGGGAAGTGGTATTGGTGTTCCCATTCATGCTCATCGGGGACTATTTCAATCCTTATGATGGGATCAAACAGGCTACCATTGGCATTCAATAAACGTTACTGTGTCCCTAAAATGGAGCACAGTAGATACCATTTAGACGTACAACGTTATGGCCGAATGTCCCAAAAGAGACCCCCTTGTTTGCAAGGAATACGGATCCTTCCGGCTCCCTCAACTCGTAGCTCCAATAAGGCTATCCCATCCAGTACCTTACAACATACAGCTCTCTGTTGGGGATGGCTTTGACGACCGTTTCATGGGTCTCTCTCTCTCACGAAGCCTCTGCAAGAATATGCCAATCCATTCAAGATCAAACACTCAGCGGTTTAAAACCACAGAACACAACGAGAGAACAGCACTACGGAGGCGGAATGACCGACTGTCATAGCACACTCCACTCCAAACTGTTACTTCGACTCCATTTCCCTTCGGTTGCCACATACTTTTGTTGATGATTCCTTGGTATGGCCTCTCAAACGGAGTTGTTTGTGTGAGCGGTAGACTGAAAAAAAGTGAAGTGTTTTTGCAGGGTCGCGCGCGGTGACCGCCATCGAGCTCTGAAATGGGGCGTGACGTCTAAACCTGGACACCAAGAACTGGTTGGAACCACACATATATTTCTATAAGCCTACTAAAATACACGTGATACAGCCCTAAGACAATCAGGGGCTGATGTTTTGATTCGCGTCAATACGGTGCGGGTTCGATTTCCGAGGTACAACTTATATCTTATATTATTATGAGTTAATACAGACAGTTATAAAGGGAATATGAGGTATAGAGAAACATAAGAATTTAGAGGTAGTCAGATAGCTACACAATCGTATGACCTTTAGTTGTATAGCCGAATGGTTGTTTAGCCATATAGTTGTATAGTCGTATTGCTGTTTTGCCATGTAAGTACAATCATGTGGTAACATAACATAGTCATGTAGTCTTATTGTCGTAGTGCCATTCAGCCTTATAGCTACCCTCCATAATCGCTTCATAGCACTAATGCTGTGTTCATGTTGGTGTGATGGCATGTCCCCAAAGCTTGAACACTGTGGTGGTGCAGGTCTAGTGCTGTTACACATAGCTTTAGTGTAGTGCTAGAATAGCCCTCGGGTGTAGGACCGGCTGAACATGAATTTAATAGTGTGTGGGTGTCGTTCCAGTATTTATTATATCATTCTGCTCCTGTAGTCCAATAAGGTGCTGTTTTAGAATAGTTTCACAAGAGCCATGCTCTTTGTGACTCTCATGTTGCACCAACTAGTACACTAACTGTGAGCCATTGCATTCTGTATTCTACATATACAATCATATGAGTCCTATTTCCTCCGCTACACTCCATACCACCTCGGAGAGTGCACCCTTAATATAGAGATTATAGTACCCTTAATATCTCCTTAGCATACTGCTGAGGTCCTTTGCCAGTTGCCCCGGCCGTCTCGAGCGTCTAGAAAAGCGCGGTCGCTGCGCTTTAAAGAAAAACAAACCAAACACAGCGGCAAATACACAGGAACAATCACAACGAGGTAGCCTTCTTACTAGGAGATTGCTTGCCATAAGTGTCTGTGAACGTTTTAGGCTGCTGAATTGGTGACGAGAACAACTTCTTCCTGTTCTCGACCTCGTGAAGAAGAGAAGATAGCCATTGAAGTGTTGAAACAGGACCCGTTCATTGCCCTCTGATCGTTGCCCTGTACCCTTGGCACTATATCTTTACCGCCAGCTACAACTCACCCATTGCTAGTGTATTCTCTGCTGTTAACACTGCAATAAGACTGCACTGACGGAGAAACTGATACACTGACGGATTACCTCGCCGTTTGATACTCACACTGGTGGTTCACCTACCAGATTGACATAACATCCGGGAATCGCCATATAACAAACCTAACCACCGTACCGTTCGTCAAGCTCCAACACTATGTCAGGGAAACGTGGTGCGTCTGACCAGCTCACCAGAGAGAACTATCATGAACTTGATAGTGATGAAGAAGGCGTACCTTCACAGCCATCCAGAGCGTCCGCAGACGTGATGGCCCAGAGAAAGATCTTGAAACCAAGAGGCAGACTGGGCAAGACTGCGGGTACACCATCTTCTAGTGCTGCTAGTCCAGGCTTCTCGTTTGGTGCCAAACCAGATGACGAGAAAACTAATGCTTTTGCAGGCTTTGGAGGAGCAACATTTGGTAAGCCTGTGGAAACCTCTGCGCCAAAACCCACTTTCAACTTTGGCCAGACACCGTCGACTAAAGTCGCAGAGCCTGCGTTAGAAGTCGAAAAGCCAAACCCTTTTGGTTTCTTGAAGACCTCGACCGAACCGCATAACTCTTCGTTGACATTCCTTGGCAAACCTGCTTCGGAGCCCCTATCATCGTCTCTTGTTTTCACAAAGTCGGTTGAAAAGGCATCTAAGATTAAGGCATTGAACGACTCTTTCTACTCCAAGATATCAGAGCAGAAACATGCCAACCCTGTATCAAATTTCACCCCTATCCTTAGAAAGTATATTAATTACTACGACCAAATCGACAGGGATGTGGAAGTTCCAGATGCTGATGCCGACAACTCTGAGCCTAAACTAATAGAGCCCCCTCTTCCAGAGCAGAAGGCTCTTCCTGCTGCCCCTGCTTTCAACTTCGGCCAAGCTGCAACCATCTCTGCTCCTCCTTTTGCGTTTGGTAATGCTACCAAGGGGTCTGAAATTGGCAAGTCTCAGGCATCCGAAGAGGCTATTTTTGAAGATACATCAAAGGAAAGTACAAAGGATGCGATTGTGGTGGACTCAGATTCCGACAGTGACGATTCCATCAAGGTGGAAGGCCCTAAATTCATTTTGGACAAACCACCGACGACTACAGACTCCGCATTTAAGGTCATAAACACCACGAATGCAACCCAATCATCCGGGACTGGCCCAACCTTCACCTTTAGTGCTGTGTCCTCGAAGAACTCGTACAGTCCTTTCAAATTAACTAAGCCTACTGAAGAGAAAAAAGAGAACGACGAGAAGAACCAAGAAAAAAATAGAGAGGAGAAATCTGACACACCGAAGTCGTCATTTGGAACTACAAATAACTTCACATGGAGTCCTGGCCAACCAATTAACTTTGCAAAGGAGAACGGTAGCTCCCCGCAGACTACATTCAACTTTGGATCGTCCACTACTCCATCTAATGAGACTTCTGAGAGCAAACCAGTATTCAGCTTTGGAACCAAACCTGTTGAAGAGAAGAAAGAAGAAGAACAAACAAAGAAACCACCCTTTTCATTTGGATCATCCACATCTGATAAACCTTCATTTAATTTTGGTGGAGACAAACCAGCTTTCAGTTTCGGGTCCACGCCGTCAGAGATCAACTCAAATTCAAAACCCACTTTCAATTTTAGTGGTTCTTCTACATCTGAGAAGCCAACATTTAACTTTGGGGGTGCTTCATCTGAATCCATACCAACTTTCAACTTTGGTGGCTCCTCTGCTGCTTCCATTCCATCTAACTCGACGTTTAACTTCAATTTCTCTGGGTCTAAGACTTCAGAGATCCAATCTGAATCCACCGGTAATGATGAACAAGTTGCAGAAGAGGAAGCTGATGTTAACTTCAAACCTGTTGTAGAATTGAAAGAGAAGATTCAGGAAACAACCGGTGAGGAAGATGAAGATACTCTTTACACCAAGCGTGCCAAGTTGTTACTCTTTACACCCGATAATAAGGAGAGCCCATACACATCCAAGGGTCTTGGTGAGCTGAAGGTTCTCAAGAATAAGGAAACCGGTAAATCACGTATTCTCGTACGTGCTGACGGATCCAACAGGCCAATCTTGAACACTGCTGTCAGCAAGCAGCTCACATACTCTACTGCTGGTAAGGGCCATGTAAAGGTTCCAGTTGTTAATGCAGATGGGAAGCTAGAGACCTATTTGATTAAGGTCAAGACTGACGAGGATGCTAGTAACCTGTTAAAGTCCTTGACCGAAGCTCAAGGCTAACTACCGTGCCTTTATACCTGTACTCGCGCACGCTCACACCTTTTGTAACACTACATTCTTCTCTCAACAAAAAGAGGATAACAATATAATGTCGTTTGTATTGATTATAGATAAAAAAGATCCAAATTCGTCATTTCATGAAGTTTTAAGCTCCTTCTTCAACACGATTCTAACAGTTTCCAAGAATTCTACTTCATCTCCAACATCTAAGTATTTCCACCATACACCAACATCCTTACCATTGAGTTTCTTCAATGCATCGGTACCGATGACATCTATGATCTCGTTCTGATTACCGTAGAGCTTATAGCCAATCTTTTCGAATAGACCAAGGACACATCTCCATAGGAAGACATCACCTTCAAAGATGTACACATCCAAAATGGCTGACGAAACATCCATATTTAAAATGTTTGAGAAGACAGATTTAATCAATGGGATGAGATATGTTGAAGGGTCCATCTTGTTTGTGCCCTGTAAATGACTATAAAGTCTTTGATTCTTTCTGGCCAATGTTCGTAGGAAGGATTGCGATTCCTTATTGAAGTCAGCAGAAGGGCCAGAATATGCAAGTTTTAGTAGCCGACGATTGAGCAGCCCACAAAGTGATACAAATGATTCTTCAACGTTCCTTATGTTATAGAGGAGTACAGCCGCGAGTGTACAAAGAGACGTATCGTACGAATTTGAATGCTGGGAATACATTGCGAGCAATGTGACCAGATCTCTGTGAAGCAGGCCCCTATCTTGGAAAACACCAAGATCCGGGTACACTCTGGAGATATCCTTGGAAATTTCCTGAATAGTTGGGGAATTTGCTTTAATGAGTGTGTTAGCTCTTCCTCTGAGGGCCTGGATAACCCCAGGCTTCAATCTTTTATCCTCAATTAGTTCAACCCAGATCCATTTTCTAAGACTGGAAGGCACACCTCTCCACCAAAGCTCTCTTGTAGAAGGTTCCTTGATCTTATTGGCAAAGTCAGGGATTATCACATTTTCCCAAGTATGTAGGTCGGTAGCTCTAATTTTCTGGCGACGCTCAATTTCCTTGAGTCGAAGCTTCTCCAACTTTCTTTCTTCCTTGAGAGCTCTTTGCTTAAGCTGTTCAACATCACGGGAATGTCTCAGTGACTCCCTACGATTCTTAGGAGGCAAGTGTGTTGGCCTTGTGTTAGTCATGAGTTTTTGCTTAAGATTGCTCGATGGTGCACCAGCTTGTTCGATTCCCTGTGGTCTCTCCATTTGTGACAGGATTTTACGTCTTATTTCCGACTCCTGTGTTGCAAGAATGGCCTTATTCTGAGCAAACTCGCAAGTGAGTTTAAGAGCGTCCTCATGGAACTGGTCGAGCTCGAAGTCAGAGTTGGAATCAACAGTTCCATTATCGTAGCTCATGAGAGATGACTGACGCGTGGAGTCAGACGCAATACTCATGAGTTTCGGAGTGACGAGTTTCTGGTTTTGTGAAAGTTGTACAAGAGATTGCGATAACGGAACATCAAAAATGATTGTAGACTCGTCGAGCTCGTCATCAGAACTATCAAGATTGGAGAGGTCCAGAGGTTCTTTTCTTTCACGGAGCTCTTTCAAACGCTTTGAAGGGGAATAGCAGGGCTTAGCAGGTAACGGTTTATTCTTTGGGGACTGAGCGGTTTTTGAGTTCTTTGCAGGGGAGGTCTTACTCTTTTGGCGTACTGGAGACGTCTGTGGTTTGCCGGCGTGGGAATGTAGCAACGAGGTAGTGGACCTGTTGATGTTTTCGATCGACGCTGTTCCCGGTCTAGCGAGCTCGGTGTTGTAGACGCTTCTGAGAGCTTGTGATCTGGGGAGTGGCGGTACAGCGTCGATGTCGATATCGTCAAAGTCATCGAACTTTGCCATTGTGTCTTGTGTCTTGAACGATAGTTTTTTGGGGAAGCGAGCGTGGGTGTATACAACGTATTAACAGAGGTATAGAAGAAACAATGGAATGATAGCAAGTAGAGGCTGCTATGTGGAGCAGTTCAGAACAGTTCAAGGCAGTTCAAGATAGTTCAAGACAGCCAGGGCAGTCCAGCACAGTCCAGTACAGTTCAGTGTAATTGCCAGATGTGGTAACTAATGGAGATGTTCAGTGTTGTTAGTACAAAGATACCTTTGAGTGGAATGCGGTACGGTACAATGGCGCAACAGTGACAATGTAGCAGTGTTAACGAGTGTGGGTACGACGAAACAGGTCTATGAAACAGTGCTAAGAAACAAGCGAACCAGCGATACTAGCAAAAGGAAAAAGAGGTAGCAGGTCTGTGGATGGAACAAGCACGAGAGGTTGAGACCTGGCTATGGTATAAACAAGATGGGCTGGATAACTGAGGCGATGAAACAACGGAGGAAAGCGCAACACCGAATTCGAGGGAATGGCGAGGCTAACGGGGAATAAAATCAAGCGAGAGAGGAGCCACGCAACCGATAAGGAGCTAGGAACTGCAAACTAGAAAGAGGGAAACCAACGAGTGAAAACAAGCCAGAGAGCAGCAGTGAGTGGTCGCAAAGTCCAACAAGTCCAAAAATAAGCCAAAGCCAACGGGCGAAATGATGGAACTGCCAGAACGCGTTGAACGGAGCGCGTTTGAGCAGGCGCGCGGAAAGAAAAGCCCAGCCAGCAGCGGTGGGCGGAGGGTGGTGGGCTGTAGGCCGTAGGCAGTGCAAACGGTAAACAGACAGAGCGCGGGCGCGTAGGCAGAGCTTCAGCAGCCGAGTGGGCTCAGCAGGCAGAAGAGGCGCGGAGCACAGACAGACAGGCAGACAGACAGACAGACAGACAGCTAAACAGTAAGACAACACCGCAGCAAGACGGCCAAAGAGCTGGACTAACCAGTTAAATAGCGCTTTCAGCAGACAATGGAGTGGTGGAGTGGTGGAGTGGTGGACTGGTGGACTAGCGACCAGAAAACAGAACAGCACCGGCAGTTGGAGGTCCAGTGGGTTTAATGGTTTTGGCAGTGGCAGCAGTAACCAGCGATGAGTGTGGTTGGTTGGGGGCTGGTTAGGGGGTGTTTCGTGGGGTGGGCAGGCTAGACAGGCTAGGCAGCGAAAAAGGCGAGAGCAGTAGGCACGGGAATGGAACCAGTACAAGCAGTTAGACCAGGCAATACGAACAAGCAGCGACGATTGTCCTGAACCACTTCAAAAGAGTCTCGTCTTCTATAAAAAGAATGGTAACGGCTGTCACCGAAGTGACGGTATTAAAGACGAGCAAAGTGCGTGCTTTTTGTACACGGCAGTGACCCTGGGCTCCCCAGGCGACTGCCTAGGTGAAATGCTTCGGTTTGTTTTGGTTTTGTTCCCAATGTGGTAATTGCGCACTGCGGCGAAGGCGGGCGAAATTCGCGGGCCGCCGGTAACCCGCGAATTCGCGCCAGTCGCGGTAAGGACACGCGCGACGCGACACAGACGCGTTAACGAAGGACGAGGATTACGGGAGCCACGTTTTTTTGTGCTGATTGGCACAAAAGAGACGGTGGTGTACGAAGGAGGCGGTAGTGGTAAACGTAGACGGATATGTACAGGAGTACGCATCGTGCATTTGTATATACATTGTAGAGGTGGTGGCAGTAGTGGTAGTGTGTTGTAGCATGTGCTGTGGTTTGGGTTGGTGTGTGTTATGTTGTGTGCTTTGGGGAATTGCAGTGGGCGTTGCGCTGTAGTACAGTGGCTATTTACGATCATACTATACAACGGTCTCCAGAAACTCCCAGTCACCCAGCAAGGGTTAAGACGGGTTAGAGATCGTGCCTGCTGCGTACTACTTGGCGCTATTGTGCTCTCAGGTACTGCGCGTGTCCCCAGCAACAACAACACAAAACACAACATCGCGTACAGTACAGTCCCGAGGGATACCACAGGAGTGTAAGCCTTCCATTTCCTAAAGCATTCTCGTTGTCTCGAAGGATCTGCATTCACGAGGTGGTGGTGGTAGCTGCAGAAAGTGGCAGCGCGTGATAGAAGAAACAATAGTTGAAGTGATAAGTAGTAGTGGTAGTGGTAGTAGTGGTGGTAGTGGTAGCGATACCAAAAGTGGTGGTAGAGGACAGTGTGTTAGACAGTGATAGGGTTGTAAGTAGGGTAGGTTAAGATAATGACGGTACGGTAGCAGTGCTGATACTTGATATCAGTAGATACTAAGACTATCGTTAATGGTGGTGGTGGGCCCAAAGCAAGTAGCTCCAGCAGCACTCATTAGTAATTAGAAGGTACTATTGGATGATTGTGGCTGTAGCCGCATCGTAGTGGTAGGTATTGGGAATAAGAGGACTGGAAAGTACAGTTAGGGGGATGGTAGTAATTGGAGAATAATAGTAGCACTAGGTACATTATTAGCCGACAATGGGGAAAAAGTGACTGTACAAGAAGAAAGTGGGAAGTAACTACTGGCCGTTAAAAGACAACAACACCAGTTCAAAGACGTCCGCAGCTCACTTCTTTTCGTTCTTCAGGAACTTGTCAGCAGCATCCTTCAAAAAGTTAAGGAACTTGGAGTGGTGTTGCCCATCACCAGCACTCTTCGCACCATCACTACCATTACCACCGTCTCCGTTGGAATCCTTATCCTCTACAGGTGGCTTCCACTCATACGTTCGTTTCGCAAAAGGATCACCCAGCTGGTCAGCTAGAGCCTCTAGAAGAGCTCTCTGTGCAGGAGAGTCTGGTCTTGGGACCTTCACCCTGAAGTTAACCTTAAGATCTCCACGGTTTTTCAAATTATTGCGGATTGGGAAACCTTTACCAGAGATCGAAAGTTGGGTTCCGGTCTCTGTTCCCGAAGGAACCTTGATTCTCACAACAGGTCCATCCACCGTTGGAACCTCTACAGTCCCACCGAGCGCAGCAGTGGTGTAGGGAACGTCCGCGTTGTAGTGGATGTTGTTTCCTTCAAGCTTGAAACGAGCGTCTGGAGTGACTGCCATACGGATAATCAGGTCACCTTTATATAGCTTAACCCCTGGACCGCTTGTAGCGCGAGGCGCATCACCTTCACCACCAACACGTAGTTTCATTCCCTGTGTCAACCCCGGTGGAAGGTCAATCTCGGTAGTTTTGCTTCTGTTGACAACACCGTCACCATGACACGTACCACACGAGTCTGCCGGGTTGATGCTTACACCAGAACCGCCACATCTCATACACGTCGATGACATCTGGAACCCGCCTTGTAAGTAATGGTTTGTAGCACCAGTTCCACCACAAGCAGAACATGTCGACTTCTTTGCGCCTGGTTTCAGACCAGAAGCAGAACAGCTACTACATGTGTCCCAAACGCCGTAGTCTACCTTTGCGTTCTCAACACCAAAGAGTGCCTCCTTGAAGCTGAGCCGTTTCAGAACCTCAACATTATCTCCATGGAACTCCTGGACATACGACGATCCAGCACCACGGCGAGACCCACGAGCACTTCCACCAAAAGCTCCATTGAAGAGATCTTCGAGATTAATACCTCCAAATCCGCCAAAAGGCGATCCCTGACCACCGAAAGGCGATCCCTGGGCACCAAATGGCGATCCACCACTGAAAGGATTGCCTTGAGCATTGCCATTAGGATCAAACGCAGAAGACCCAAACTGATCGTATTGCTGTTTCTTATCGGCATCACTAAGAATCTCGTAAGCTCCTTGGATGTCGTGAAACTTCTTCTCAGCTCCTTCTTCCTTATTGATATCGGGATGGTATTTTTTCGCCAGTTTGTAGTAAGCCTTCTTGATCTCATTAGCAGATGCCGACTTTGCCACTCCAAGCACCTTGTAAGGGTCCTCCATGAGCGCTGCCGACGAGGCATGGAACCGTCTAATCGCACCACGACACCTGCTTTGGTGTCTTGTCCATACAGGCGATCTAAATATTCCACCATGGGCGGCGACACACACTGTAGCGAGTGTTCTTCGACCCAGTGGTGCTCTAAGCACTGTCCGCACTACTGCTATACTTGTGGCCATGATCGTTAGTGCACCGGTTCTGTTCGCGCTCTGATAGCCGTTTAAGTGCGGTTTTTTGCCCGTTTAGAACTCAGCACACAGCTCTTCACAGTGTACCGCTTCTAAAGCTCAATAACTTTTGAGAACAACTGGTATGGCCTCCTTGAAGAAACCCCATCGTCTATTACGACTCCGACGGGCAGGGAGGTCCGATTTTCACATAGAGTGCGCGAACGGTACGCGCACATAAGGCCCGTGAGTTTCGCGAAAACGCGGAAAATTTTCCAGAGAATTCCGTGATGATAGCACAAGTTCGCGAAAGCGCGAAGACGCGGGAACCGAACTCCGCCCTGTCTGCACTGCCCGCGCGGCCGGCTGAAGAAATTGTAGAAACAGGCTCGAAGAAACAGGTGGAAGCAAGTGCTTGTAAAGCTTTGAACCGACGAATCAACTACACTGCCATCTCCATTGCCAGTCGAGTCGACCTCCTGTGCAATCTACAATGGGCGCCCCAACTACATTCCAGTTCTCGCACGTCCCAGTGCACTCACACTGTTTCTCAGCTGACCGCAAGACTCTTGCCATTACCAAGGACACGACAGTAGAGCTATATGACCTTTCTGGTACCAAACCACGCCTGGTTGGTGTTCTTGCAGATCACGATAAGACCGTTACTGCTGTGGACATCTCCATTCACGGTCGTGTTGTGACGTGCTCCCAGGATCGTAATGCCATTGTCTGGGAGCCACTCTCCGATGGCTCCTACAAGCCAACACTTGTTCTGTTGAGAATCAATAGAGCAGCTACGTGCGTGAAGTGGTCTCCTAATGGGTACAAGTTTGCTGTTGGTTCCGGTGCACGTGTAATTGCGGTGTGCTACTTTGAGCAAGAAAACGATTGGTGGATCTCAAAGCACATAAAGAAACCGTTGCGGTCGACCATTCTCAGCATCGAATGGCACCCAAATAACGTGCTTGTAGCTGCTGGGTCGTCTGATAGCCATGCTAGGGTGTTCTCCGGTTTCATTAAAGGTATCGACGCTAAACCTCCACCTTCATTTTGGGGCGAAAAATTGCCTTTCAGCACCCTCTGCGGCGACTTCATCGCCGCCAACGGTGGCTGGATCCACGACGTCGCATTCTCGCCTTCTGGTGATGTGCTGGCATTCGTCTCCCACGATTCGTCATTGACAGTTGTCTACCCTGGTGGTGCTTCGCAGCCTCCAAAGGCCATTTTGACGGTTCCAACATCCTTTTTGCCTTTCACTTCGTGCATCTTTAAGGACGAGTCTTCAGTCGTTGCTGCTGGGCACAATTGCCACCCAGTTGTGTTCCAGGGTGACGAGTCCGAATGGGAACTTGGATACTCCATTGATGACCCTGAGAAGTCGAGTGCTGCAGAGGATGGTGAAACTACCGCCTTGAATATGTTCAAACAACTGGACCTGAAGGGCACTGTCAGCGGTAAGAACGCATCGAGCTTGAAGACGATCCACCAGAACACTATCACTCAACTTAGACCTTATGCTGAAACCGGTGGTGTTGTGTCCAAGTTTTCGTCCTCGGGAATTGATGGCAGGGTGGTTGTCTTCTCCGTCTGAATGCGTTATATATCCATTCCCGTGCTCCGCTGATAACATAGTAACTTTTCAGCTCTTAATATGGGCCTATTCTTTGTTTCTTGTGTATGAATGCAAATTTTGGAACTTTTCTCCAGTGGTGAAGTGTTACTAAGTAGAATAATTGATTGCGGCAATCCCGACTAAAGCTGGAAACAAGGGGGCTTTAAAGGACCTATGACGCAACCGTTTTAGGTTTGTGTGAGTCCTAATAACCACATTACGTCTAGTAATACCAATATATTACAGGCGATGCTGTTGCTGGAGAGGGTAGTGCAATATCCGGATTTAAGTCTAGGTTAGATACTGTGTAGTGTTGTAGTATTGTAATACTTGGAGACAGCAGATAGCGTTAAAGAAAGAGACCTGGGAGCAACAATGAACAAGAAGATGAAATTGGGTACACACATCAGGAGTTGTTTGTTATTTTGTTTCTCTTGGAGAATCGGTTCCTTCTGGTCAAACAGCCCGCATGCTCGTTATGGTTGTATAAAGTTTGGTGTTTACTGCAGAAGTGTTCCAGTTGACAACTGCACAATCCTTATCTCACATTAAGAGGTTACTAGTGGAAGAGATCGAAACCTTTTTTCCGAGGACTTTGACAATGCTGATACACTAGGATTCAAAAATTTCAGTGCCAACCTCACTTCAACCAGGTGACAGGTACATTGCTATTACTAACTGGAGGTCTTTTTACTGTATCAAGTCCCTTAAATAACAGGAACCAAATAAATGTATAGTTGAATAAGCCGAAAGGTTTTTCAAAACAACCCACAATGAGGTTCAGTTGGTATTTTCTCCTCATAAGACAGGTATCTATTTTGCATAGTTAGTTAAGTACTGTATTGTCTCTAAAACTCCTTTGTTGTACCGCAATCAGAAGGGCAGAGAGCCGTAGGTATCAAGACTTGTAATATCTTTCAAAGAATATCTATTTTATTTCTCTTCTTTACTGAAAAAGCACTAAATTCAACTTCAATGGCCATGGCTTGGACATAGTAAAACCAATTGGGGGGGGGGAGAAGTTGCTTATTTGTTTTTAATTACAAACAAGAGTTTTAAATCCCAAACATTACTGTTTTCTGTAAAATCTATTATGAGATTCCTTTCACATACCTGCATTTGAGATGTCAAAAGAATTTATTAATGGACAGAATGACAAGCAAGTTACGCTGATAAACAACGAACAAGATCCACTACTCGTCATATATATATGCGGTGTCTGGGTGTTATGAGCATCTCGTATATCTATCTGTTCGTAATATATACTTGAAACTAGCTGGAAAAATACAGTCAACAATTATTCAAACCAAAATATATCTACCTTCAAACCGGTTCACTATAGGATGAACCGCGGTGTTGCTTGTAAACATCGGTATTAACCATTCCTTAAGCGCATCTCACGGTCCTCTCGTAAACGCCAGATCATGCAGGGTCCTAAATTGCGATAGGCCCCGGCGCTCTTAAAAATCGCCCGGTAGCACCCGTAGAAAGTTTCCCAACATTACACAAAACCGACAAAAATTATAAAAGGGCAGTTTCCCCCTTCTTTCTCCTTCCTTCTTACCAACCACTCTTCTTCTTTCCCAATTTTCTCTAAGACGAATTCGAGAGCAGCCTCAGAAGTAATATGAGCCTGCGAACAACCGGTCATGATGAAAGCAGCTCTGCAGAACTCGATCGGTTTCCACCAATGATCAACATTTACTTAAGTATGATACCTGCCATCAGTTACAGACTTCTTACTTACTCAACCGATCATAACGAGCATTGATCCAACAATATGCAAGATTACATCACCTCCTGCAGATTCTTAGGGACACTGCATCTCAGGCGCTATCTGCAATCACTGCATGATGCAGCGTTATATTCTACATACTGTTATGGCCTATACCTTAGGTGAACATACGGGCGGGTGTGTGAGCTGCTGTGTATTTACCATCAACTTATGGGCTTGGTGAGTGATGTCTTCAGCTATTGTCCATGTTGATATTTCCCTATGTTGTTTATGATGATGTCGGTTACTCTATGCATTGGTCCATGTTGTATATCCTCAGTGAACATACGGGCGGGTGTGTGAGCTGTTGTATACTCATCGACTTATGTGTTTGATTAGTGATGTCTTCAGCTATTGATCACGTTGATGTTTCCTTATGTTGTTTATGATGATGTCGGTTACTCTATGCATTGGTCCATGTTGTATATCCTCAGTGAACATACAGGCGGGTGTGTGAGCTGTTGTGTATTCATCATCGACTTATGTGTTTGATTAGTGATGTCTTCAGCTATTGATCACGTTGATGTTTCCTTATGTTGTTTATGATGATGTCGGTTACTCTATGCATTGGTCCATGTTGTATATCCTCAGTGAACATACGGGCGGGTGTGTGAGCTGTTGTATACTCATCGACTTATGGGCTTGGTGAGTGATGTCTGGCCCGATTGATCACGTTGATGTTTCCTTATGTTGTTGACTGTGATGTCGGTTACTCTATGAATGTGACTATGGTGTCTACACTAAGCGAAGAGACTGCGGGGTATCTGAACAGATGTGCTGAGATGATTTTTCGATCCTTCTGGGGGGGGGGACTTGAAAATCACTGTTATGCCTTATATAGTCTGAAGCCTGTAGGTCCTGCATTTGTCTTGAACTGTATTTCCGCTGAACGGATTATCAAGTACCGTGTGTGCCTTCTTGTTTCTTTTACGGGTCCTTCTTTCTGGGTAGATTTGGCAACACCAATTAGGTGGTTGGAGAAAAATTCCACGATGAAAGTCTGTAATCATCATACTGGTAACGCAAATGTGCCGGGACTGGACGTTTACTTGTTCTTCACAACCCCGGATTCCAGAAGGTTTCCGGGTGAGTGTTCCCATGAATGTTCACCGCTGTTGAATGTGGTTATGAGCCCGTGATATCAAGTTGTAAACCGAACGGTGTCAAGTATGGTTAGGAGCCCTGAGATTCCATTCAAAAGGGTACATTCGCTTAGGTGTTCAAACTATCGCATAAAAGTACCAGGACGCCACGTTATCTGTACTAAAGTTAGCCCATCCTTAAAGAATGAATTAATACCGAAAACCTATCTTGTTGGAATCTCTCCCGTCTTTTTGAATGCATACTCCTGCTTCCGTACCTAAACCACTTGAATGGCCATTGTCTTCTATCCAAAAGCCGACCATCATCCTACATACTGGTTTTGTTTACAATTCGATTCTAGGTCTGCATGAAGCAGTACTAGTAATACTTTATTGTAGAAGTCTTTCTTTGGTAATATAGTCTAAGTTAATTTTTTTTACGTAAGTTCATAATAGGATGGGCCAATGAGCAGAACAAAGTACAGTGCAACTGGTGACTTTCATGTAAACAATTCTCTCATTTAACAGGCTCCATTTGCCTCACATACTGTATTAGGGCGTTTTCACTATATTTTCTACGAAAACAAAACCAAAAACCAGAAATATCATGCTTAAAGAAAACTTCGATTGTATTGACTATATCAGACCACTAGCATTTGTATTCTCATTATAAATCGTGGATGACACTAGTTTTGTCTTCTAGAATTTGTTTTACTGTTACCTTTTGGATCGCCACTTGGAAAAAAATCGTTAATCTTTAGTATGGGCTTTCTAGGATTACCTTTTTTATCCTTTGTACTCTACAGTTCTTATCCGTATATTGAGTTTCCTTCAAGTGCGACCAATGATTCTCTTGTAGAAACTCACTTTTCAGGCACTGATTTCATGCAGACTTCCACAGCATAGAAAGATACTCTCAAACTGATTAATGAGGTCAAATATATACACATACCAGGCAGGAGAAACAGAGAGCAGCATAATGCGTAACCCAATGAGTTAAACAGAAATACATATAAGGTGCTACAAAGCCAACACAGCCGCTATCTTACAATGAAATTTATGTCTAACTGCGATTACTAAAATTTCCCCACAGATTCGGAAAAGTCTTGACAAATTGGCCTATAAATTTATGAACACGAGGCCATAGAAAGTAACAACACCTTTTCATAAGCCTACACTTTACAGAGCAGGGGGACTTCTCTACGCATCAACAAACAAAAATAGCAGTTCGTAAACCATAAAAGCATTAAACACATAAACCCAGGTAGACGACCCAGTACAGGAGAGGGCTTGATAGTGGGACATTTCCTAGGCAATAAAGCTCGAAGTAGACTCCTGAAGAGCTTCGATATCGGCCTGTCCCTCGACACCTTCTTGCTGTAAGAACAGCGAGTAAACTGCCGCCTTGAACAATGTGAACACCAACGCGATCTTAGACTCAATCACCCGTAGATTCTCTAGAACCTGGGGTGTCGGCTGGGATACCACTTCTTCCACAAGTGCCGCTAGATGATTCAGTCTGATTGCCAGTGCCTGGTACCTTTGTAGAATCTTTAGCTCGAGCTCAGATAGTTGCGAGGACTGCGCAAAGTCTATTGTGAGGACTTCAGACGGCATGGTAGCACTGATAAATGAAGGAATCGTTTGAAGAACACACGGCCTATTGGAACGGTGGTGTATCGCTAGCGAAGAGCATTCACCTTGAGGGAGAGTAATTATACAAGAACGCGTCCTGTTTACGTCCTGCCCAGGTGTCCAGGTGTTTAAGGTGTCCGGATGTAGAGAGTGGTGTCCAGGTGTATCAATGTCCGGGTGTTCCGGAACCCCGGAACTCCCAATTCCGAGAGAAAGGTCACGCATTATGTAAGCGCGCTATCACGCTATCGCAACACCCGGACACCCCGTGGGAGTGGACACTGCGCACCGGCACCAGTGCCAAAGACCTCTCCAAGGACTTCGCCTCGACGAAGAGAAGCCAACAGAAGGATCTTTTAAGACCGGAATCAAGCGGCGTGATTAAATAAGAAGCTCCAGTAACCACTGCAACGAGCCCCATTTTTGAACCCCTTGCTGGTCTGAAACCGCATTCTCACACAACGAGCCCGAGTATCGATTCACCGTCACGATGGACTTCCGGGGAACGCTGGATCAACACCACACTGACCTTGTGATGTCGAATTTCGACGAGGAGTTCCAGAACGAGACCCAGCTACTGAGTGGTCTTCCGGAGGACGACATGTTCGGCTTTGACAACTTGTTTGAGCTGCCCAAAGACGACATTGTGCCATCCGAGACTCCCGTCATACATCTACAGCCAGAAGGGCTTCCTCTAGAGCCCCAATCACAACCGCCTCCGTCGGTAGCTCCACAACAAAGGTCGCTGAAAGAGCGTATGCTTAATGGCAGGTTCACCACGTTCCACCAGAGATTCCGTACAGATAGCAGCAATAGCAATAACAACAATACCATTAACACAGCACCCAGCGTGCGGAACGGACCTACAAATGCTAGTAGTGCAAGCTCGATGAACGGTCCACGCAACTCCATAAGCAACACCACAGTGGTCAACACGCCGACTCCTCCAGAAGATTTCTATAACGACCCGCTATTCAATGAGCTGGGGTTTGATATGAATGATAACCTGAGCGTTGCGTATGCTGATAGTGCCACTTTGGCCTCTGAAACGAGAACATCTTATGACTACAGAACTTCCAACGAGTTCTTTGATACCCTTCCATCAACACAAATCCAAGAGGATATACAAACGACCAACAAGTCCAGGTTCACAAGCTCATTATCCAACTCCATCTCCAGCATCTTCAAGAGTAGTAATACCAGCAATAACCCGGCCCCAGCACCTGGCGGCACTAGTAACACACCGACAACTAACTCCAATGGTCGTTTCTTCCGTTCCATCAACCCTCTCTTTACTAGCCGGGCAGAAGGTGTGGCTACACTTCCAAACCTCTCTGAAGATGTTGAGCAGCTCAACATCGACCCTCAAGAGACGAGAATCGACCCTGTTAAGAAGAAAAAGAAAACTACTAGCAGCCTAAAGAGTGCACTAGCCAACGCAAGACTCGGGTTTGGTACAAAACAACAACCTCGACCTGTTCCTGAAGAACCTGTAGAGTTCGAGTATAACGACGAGCTTACACGAGTGATATCTATGGCCAGCATGAATTCCTCAAACTACAATTTCAACATTCCGAGCACACCATCTACAACGGAACACATTGAGACGAAAGGTTCTACAGGAATTCTTAATGATGTTCCACGCCATAGCTTATCTAACGAGGTGAATGAAGAAGACTTTATGGACTCGGAGAATGCCATCCCGCAGATGGAACCACACGAATTCTACATCACAGATATTAACACCGAAGAAAATACAACCACTGAGCAGTTAAAGAAGGACTCGCCTGACTATGCGGCTCTGTTCTCAGATATGGATGGTAAGAGACGGTCCAAACAGGCAAAGACGCCCAAGACTCTTCCATCTTTCCGTCGTATGGTTGGTGGACAGTCTCAGAACGATAATCCACAAGAGATGAAAAAGGACAAACAACCTATACCCCCAACACCCAACGAAGACGAGGACGAAGAAGAACCCGTTCTTGCCATGACCAAGACAGAAAAAGCGTATCCTCCACTTCCAGAAGGCGCGGAGCTTCCATCTGCTCCACCTCAGGATGAACCACCACGGCGTGGTCGTAAACCAACAGTGGAGTACGATGCCTCTAAACAGTTTGTCTGTAGTGTTTGTGTTAGACGTTTCAGAAGACAGGAACATCTGAAGAGACATTTCAGAAGTCTGCATACCGACGAGAAGCCATTCACTTGTGAATTCTGCGACAAGAAGTTTAGCAGGTCCGATAATCTCACACAACATATCAAAACTCATGGTGTGGATGGCTACGACGATATTGCGGAAGAGTCGTGATAATGGCTCTGCGTTTGTGTCATGGAATAGTGT
The DNA here is from genome assembly GCA_030585085.1 of Petasospora xishuangbannaensis. NCBI lineage: Eukaryota > Fungi > Ascomycota > Saccharomycetes > Phaffomycetales > Wickerhamomycetaceae > Petasospora > Petasospora xishuangbannaensis. The sequence goes on along the minus strand of JAJMBV010000017.1, from coordinate 109,086 downwards.
TACCCCATTGACATTCTTATTTTTTTAGGATACACCGGCAGCAATTGGTTCATATTCTTACTAGCGACCCAGTTCTTTATAATACATTACGACATTACGATAGTGCAATTTGATTGCAATCAAAAAGACAGGTTTCTAGATGTCAAAGTAAGCTGTGCAAACGTGATACCGCACACCATCGGCTTAATCGATACATAGATAAAAAAGAATAGATACCGTGAATATAAATAAACAAAAATAACAGAAACAACAAAATGATACTACCGACACCAACAGGAATCTCAACGTACGCAAACCTTCAGAGAACACAAGCCGAAAAAAAAAGTTGGGTTACGCAATCAATCTAATAACCTCTCAAACAGGAATTTCTTCATAGACAATCTCATCTCTATAGGAATAGAGGGAATCAATGTCTTTCTCCTCCTTGAGTGGCTGTTTATTCAAGGCAGATGAAGCAACATGTGTCACTTCGGCAGAACCAGAGGCATTTGTAGCCTCTGCAGCCTCCTTCGTGGTGATAGGATCAGAGGAAGTAATGGCATTTGCAGTGAGATCTTTGGAGCTTGATGAAGCACTTTCCACAGCTACCTCTTGAGACTTAGCCATTTTATCAGTGGCAGCAACCGTAGAGGAAGCAATGGTATCAGAAGGCTTCTTTACTGAAGTAGAAGCTGTGGAGACTGGTTTAGCAGTTTTGCTTAATGAAGCAGAACTGGCCTTAGAGGCTGACTTAGGGACCGGCTTTGGGGAAGACCCAAAAAGCTTTTTCAAGAAACCTCTCTTCTCCTTTGGATCCTTTCTGTTAGATGCTATGGACTTAGCTGCTGCGTGTGGAGTAACTGAGGAAGCAGTTGGGTTAGAGGCAGACAAAGATGGGGCAGCCGTAAACTTGGCATTCTTGTCAGACTGAACAGATATTTGCTTACCTGCATTCTTCGGGTCCAAAGTTACAAAGAGATCCTTGGACTGCTCCGATGTTGGAGTGGCTACGTCAATAGGAGTTTTGGAGACAGTCTCTGGAACAGACTTTAATTGTTCCTCAATCCCTGAATCCAAACCACCGGCAACAGCATCAGCAGGCTTAGTAACTAGAGACTGATCACTGGCCAACTCCACTGGAGTCTTCTTAACAGTCTCGTCCAAGTCAACATCAACCGGCATAGAATCGGTGTTGTTCGTTTCTGTGACAGCAGAGGTTATGACCACTTTATCTAGAGGTGCATCATCAGATAAAGCAGATAATGTTGCGGATAGAATACCAGATTCAGCTGGAGCAGAGTCTGGCTCAACAGCCTTCAGTGGATCTTCTGGTTCCGGGGTAGCATCTCTAGAAGAAGCTTCTGCAGCAGCAGCCGCTTTCTTCATTTTCTTGGCCTCTCTCTTCTTTTTGTTCTTCTTAGCATTCTTACTCTTTGGTGTCAAAGTAGTCGCTTCCGGTGTAGAACCATGAGTAGATATGTCATCATTAGACTTTGGAGATGGGGTAAGATCAGCTGATTTCTGAGTGGAAGAGGCATGCTCATTCTCTTCATATTGGGGAGCTGTGCTAGACACAGTTTCTTCAGGAAGAGCGTCCTTCTCTGTGGAAAGGAGCTCTGGAGCTGGTTGAGAAATAGTTGGTGCGCCAATAAGAGCCTCACCAAGGACTGCCTTTGTAAGAGGGGTTTCAACAGAAGGGTTTCCAACAGCTTCAGAAGATTGAGGTGGGGATGGTAAGGAGAGGGCAGCCGGAACAGAACCAGCCTTAAATTCTTGAATAGTGTCATCGGCAGATGTAGCAATTTCTAAGGCATGGTCCTCTGTTCCAGCCCGCTCAATTGTAAGAACCTCTAGCTCAACATTTGGATCCGTAGCAGTTGCAGAAATTGGCTCTGTACCATTCCCGATGACCTTGGTACCACATCCCTTATCAGTCATATCAGTGATTTCCGTACTCGGCTGAGAAATAGCAGATGCCTTTTGAGAATCAGCATCTTTAACGACTACATTGTCAGAGATAGCTGTACCGGTTTGAAGAGCATCAGATACTCTCTTAGAGAGTGGCTCAATAGTAGCAGCTGTAGATGAAGAAGTCTTAGCAGCACCGTTAGAAACCTTTGCAACAGCTGCGGCGCCTACCGTAGTAGCAGTAGCGGCAACAGCACTACCAATAACAGCTTTACTGATCTCAGGCTTCTTCTCAGGATTGCCATTCTTCTTCTTCTTGAAAGAAAAGATACCGGAGATTCTTCTCTTAGTCTTAGATGATGGAACATCTTCCTTAACCTTGATATTCTTAACAATAAGGTCACCTTTTGGCTTCACTTTAGAAGACTCAGTCTTGACAGGCTCCGAAGTAGTGATCTTCTCCTTAGAAAGCGTAACACCTTCTGGAAGAGCTGGAGAATCGACATCTAATTTGGAGACAGAAGGAATAACCGATGGAGTCGATTCTTTAACGTTAACATTAGATACGACAGTATCACCTTTCTCTTTGTTAATGGAAGACACGTCCTGAACCGGTTCAGAAGTTGTGATCTTCTCCTTAGAAAGCGTAACACCTTCTGGAAGAGCTGGAGAATCGACATCTAATTTGGAGACAGAAGGAATAACCGATGGAGTCGATTCTTTAACGTTAACATTAGATACGACAGTATCACCTTTCTCTTTGTTAATGGAAGACACATCCTGAACCGGTTCAGAAGTTGTGATCTTCTCCTTTGAAAGCGTAACACCTTCCGGTAGAATAGGCACATCGACGGCCAATGTGGAAGGTTTGGCAAGGTCAGACTCCTCAGCTTGAAGGTGAGTGATGACGGCATCCCCAAGATCACGGGGCGTGCTTGAGGCAACCGGTTCCGAGGTCTTGATAGAGACGCCAGTGATTTTAGACGCTGCATCTGCACCAAAGTTAGTAGCACTAGTAGCTACAGCAGCAGTAGCCGCACCAACAGCAGCACCAATTGTCAATCCAGCTGCTGACTTTGCAGTAGTGCCTTTCTCCTGTTCCTCTTTACGAAGTCTTTCTTCCTCAGCAGCTTTCTCGGCAGCGATTCTTTCTTCTTCTTCTTTACGGAGTCTTTCTTCTTCAGCAGCCTTCTCGGCAGCGATTCTCGCTTCTTCTTCTTTACGGAGTCTTTCTTCTTCGGCAGCCTTCTCGGCAGCAATTCTTTCCTCCTCTTCTTTACGGAGTCTTTCTTCTTCAGCAGCCTTCTCGGCAGCGATTCTCGCTTCTTCTTCTTTACGGAGTCTTTCTTCTTCGGCAGCCTTCTCGGCAGCAATTCTTTCCTCCTCTTCTTTACGGAGTCTTTCTTCTTCAGCAGCCTTCTCGGCAGCGATTCTCGCTTCTTCTTCTTTACGGAGTCTTTCTTCTTCAGCAGCCTTCTCGGCAGCAATTCTTTCCTCCTCTTCTTTACGGAGTCTTTCTTCCTCAGCAGCCTTCTCAGCAGCGATTCTCGCTTCTTCTTCTTTACGGAGTCTTTCTTCTTCAGCAGCTTTCTCGGCAGCGATTCTTTCTTCCTCTTCTTTACGGAGTCTTTCTTCTTCAGCAGCCTTCTCGGCAGCAATTCTCTCCTCCTCTTCTTTACGGAGTCTTTCTTCCTCAGCAGCCTTCTCAGCAGCGATTCTCGCTTCTTCTTCTTTACGAAGTCTTTCTTCTTCATCCTTTCTCTTCTGCTCTTGTTTCTCCTCGTACACTTGTCTCTTCTGAACAGCATTCTGGAATCTATCCTCTCTGTCTTGCTTTCCAGCCTTAACAGCAGCTAATTCAAGCTTGAGTCTTTTAACTCTATTCTTGGAGTCCAGGAGGTCAGTCTTCGACTCGTCAACGCCCTTCTCATAAGCAATGTTGTCTTGTTCAGCCTTGGCAATCATGGTCTCATTATCAGCAATTGTTGACTTGAGGTCAGCAATCTTACCTTCGAGATCGGCCTTCTTGGAGCTGTGCTCAGAGTTGATACCGTTTTGCTTCTCCAGTTCACGGTTGTTTTGAGTCAATTGCAATTGTAGCAGCTCCAACTTCAACTCATACTCTGATTGGCGAGCTTGGAGCACACGTGTAGAAATCTCGTGGCGTTTTTGCGCAATGACGCTGTCGTGAATAGCAATCATATTCTTCTGGGTCTGTTCCTCAGTATCACGAGCAGTCTTCTCTTTATCATCCACGAGTTTCTTATCAGCCACTTCGGTGTCGGCAACGTGCTTCTCCTGAGCATCAACAATCTCCTTGTTAGTCTTGGTGTCAAATGCCGCAATCTGCTTATCAATGTCAGCAATTGACTTCTCCACTTGGGAAACCTGTTGCTCATGGCCAGTGGTAAACTTCATTCTCTCGAGGTCTAGTTTCTTCTTGAATTTCGCAAACTTGGAGTTGACCTTAGCCTGGTCCTTAAGCCCCTCGAGTTCGATTTTCTTCTGGTGTTTCAGGTCTCTAAGTTTCTGCTGTTCAGCCGCCTTCTCGTTGATTGCCTCCAGGTTCTTGCTGAGTCGCTTCTGTGCAATTGCAAGGATAGCACTCTCCGGCATCTTCAGCCCACCACCCAAGTCGACAATTGGCTCTACAACCTGTTTCTTTTCTGGTTTGCTATGAGCAGTAGCAGAAGCAGCAGCCGCCGTAGCTTCAGAATCCTTAGCGCTCTGTTGGTGAGTCTCAGCGCTCTTCTTGAGCACTGCATCAGCAGCAGCAGTGGCAGTTGCAGTGGCAGTTGTAGCAGTAGCAGCGGTAGAAGTAGCACCAGCACCAGTAGCACCAGCAGAGCCCTTTGAAGCCCGCTTGGAACTCTTAGCATCGCTCATCACATTGCGACGCTGTTTCTCCCTGAAGGGAGACACCCATGTTTTTTCGTCACGCACCATGTTGACAGTCTGGCGGAAAGCAGTTCCCTTAGCAGCTGCCTTAGCGCCCTGTTCCGTCGACATTTCGTTTCCTATAGCCGCCTTCTCTAGCTTACCGCCCATCGTAGACATGGTTAAGTCCTTGGGTTGGGGTCCCTTTAACGCCATGAAATTGGGCGAGGATCCCCGTTGGTCGGTACGCGCACTTCCTCACCGAGATGCGCACACACACAGACATCGCTTCCTAAAATGGAAAGGACACAAACATTGGCCAGCGTAACATTACAAGAAGTGCGTTGAGGGGCGCATTCCTGACACAAAAGAGGATGGAGGCGAAGCTGGGTGTGGCGAAATACGCGGAAGGAAGAATACTGGGGGGAATGCTGGTGGTCTACAATGTCTAAAGAGTATTCTTGTGTGTGCGTGACTTGCAGTCTACGGAGCTCCGCATCGAATGGGGCGACATCGGTATGTGATGAGGCCCGTGTAGGAGCGTGGTAAGGGTGGGGGAGAATAAGCGAGTAGGGGAGAGCTAGAACGAGTTAGAGTAGAGCGAGTAGGAGCGAGTAAGAGAGAATAAGAGATAAGTAGACAAGCTAATTAGAGAGACAGTCGGCGTATCGGTTAGCGTATTCGTTTGGCGTTCGTTAGCACGTTCTTTGGCGTATTCCTAGCGGATCTGGTGCAGATTCCGTTACTCTACCTTTTGTTTCGAGAGGTCTTGAGCGGTTTGAGCCTTGCGAGTCTTGTGTATTTTGCATTTACCACGGCCCTATTACATGAACATAAATGCGAGGGCAGCAACGAGGGTCATTGGGAAAGAGTGCTTGATGGCCCCGTTTGTTTGCGTTGTAGAAGACGTGCTGGATGTGGTTTCGCTGTCGATATCAACAGACTCTAAGGTCGTAGATGAAGCATCCTGAACAAAGCTGGAAGATGCTTCAGAAGTGGATTCCGCCGAAGACTTGGTCGTGCTGGACGTGGTGGCTGAAGCAGACGCAGAAGATTCCGTTGAGGATGCCGATGACTTCGAGGATGATGCTGACGAAGAGGCCGATGTAGAAGCTGTGGACTTTGTCGACGTCTTCAATGAAGGCATTGATGAAGAGACAGCAGACGAGGCAGCAGATGCTGAAGAAGACACAGAAGAAGACGCAACATTGCAAGCTTCGTTGTCATCCAATCCGGTGCTGTCGTCCGAGCACAGAATCGTGTCATCGTCAGTGATCATGACGGTATCCTGGCTGAAGATAGAAGAACTGTTGTAGACATAGGCCTTGGAACCCTGAACAGAAACACCAACTGGAACGTCCGCACACTTGATGTAGGCACTCTGGAGAGTAACGTAGAAGTAACCATCGTTTACAATATCGTCGGAAGTCCAGTCAACAACACCGCCAGCCCAGTCCTTGGTACCCTGCCCAGAAGTTTCAAGCACCGGCCAAATGGAGAATTGCACACGCGCAGGTGTCTGTGGGTACATCTATAGACCAGAAGTGGAGTTGTAGGTGTCAGACTTCTTCAACGTTCTCACGGCGTCGCCATCGAGGTACCATGTGATCTGGTCCTCTTGCCAGTCAACTTCATATGTGTGGTAGTTCTCGAAAGTATCGGTAGTGTTGATGTAAAGGAAGTTATTCCAGTCCAGAACACCTTGGTAGTAGTAGTTGGTCTCGGCAATATCGAGCTCGTAGCCTACAAACTCATAATCGAGCTCATCACCCGAGTCAGAGAAGGAAATGAAAGCAGAGACAACACCTTTTGTTCTAGAGGACTTCATAACTGCACCATACTTTCCATAGAGCATGTATCTGGAAGAGGAGAGAACAGTACCTGTAGTGTCCTCTGGCATTGTAATCAGGAGCGCATCACCAGCCTTGTTGTTCTGTGCATAGCCCGAGTAGACCCAGTCAGTGTCGCTGGGATTACCCCAGTACTCCTCGATGTTAGGGAGTGCACTTGTGCCGAAAGAGGTCTCGACGTCCTCACAAATAGGCATGGCCATGCATGCTTCTTTCTTGTAAGAGTAGAGTGGATGACACCCACCAAGACAGTGGTAACCGGTACCACACTCGCCGAATTGGTTACAGCATGGGGAGGACTCTGGACAGTGACTATCAGAAGAACACGACGTAGCACGCACTATGGGAGCTGCGAGCAGTATGGAGGTCAGAACAATTGATGGCAGAACCATTGTTGAAAATGCTTTTCAAGTGAACAAGAATAACGAACAAAGAGTAGCGAATGAGGTCAAAAACGTTTGGTAAAAGCAGTTGGGTACAGGTCTTCTAGATAATGGCTATAGCATTTCGACGACAGGTTAATGATACGATGACAGGCCCGAAGACCCACAAATACTTTTATATCTTTCAAAGGCTGGACCCCAGACTTGGCGATGCCCAACTAAATTCTCTAAATGGAAGGCATGCAGCTGAGGCATTCCCTAAACGGGCAATAATTTATCTCGAAAGGTGTGTGATCTGACGCGTGAGGGCCGTGTGCGGCCTCGGTGCGCGTCGAAGTGCTTCCAATGGCCATCACAGATCTATGGTTCAACAATGTGCTGAAAGAAGGTGGTAAGAGTTGTACCCTAGAGAAAGCTGTTCGTACGACCCGATACAATTCAAAATATCCAGTGTTTACACTGCTGGTAGCGTACTTTGTAAGACGTTTGGGTGTGTGCAAAATACTTGTACGAAACCGAGCCGAGACTCGCCATTGCCCTAATGCACATACATGTGAAAAAAATAGCAACTGCGCTTATACAGTCGACCCTGCCGGCCTGGGACTTGAGCTATATACCATTGAAGCGTTAAAGAGGTGATTGGTGGTAACTTGACAATAGATATCCCATAAGGATGTCTCTGAATGCCCCTTGAGTACGCTAGAATATAATGTGATCTTCGGTGGGTCGTCAAAGCCGTACGGGCTTCAGGGACCTGCGACCGGCTAAATTGTTTGACATGAGGTACGGGGGGTAAAACATAGCCAGGTGGTACGAACGGCTGGGTGTGGTCACAAAAGAATAAGAATTCCTTATATTATAAAAGAAATATTTGATAAAAAAAGCGAAATGAAGGGGGAAAAAGCCATATTATAACCAACCTGTGATATATAATTTCACTTTTTCGATGCCGGCTTCTTCGATAACAATCCAAATAGACCTTTCTTCTTTTCGGAAGACATTCCGGCGTTTCGGGACTCGTTGACAAAGTCATTATAGTTTGTAGCAGAGCTAGGAGCTCCGGATGGCTTGCGGGCACTAAGACTCAGACTAGAGAAAGACTTCATGAAACCACGTTTGGTAGAGATGGACACAATCGAGGAATTATCCGAACCAGATAGGCTGCTAGAGGCAGATTCGGTGACTCTCATCCTCGCATTTGCCGAAGATGAGACAGATTTGAGGGGTTCATGAGCCGTACCTGTAGAAGGAGCGACGTTGGAACTGCCGGTAGGTAAAACGAAAGAGTGCTTATTACCCATTGCTTCTGATGACGCCTTTGAATCAAGAGAAGATGAAACAACGTCTGCAGATGTCGTGCCATCAGATTTCGATGTAGCGAATAGCTGGTTCTTTGATGGAGGTAATGATTGGACCTCACCCCTAGCTGCTTGAACTTCAACATCATCAATTACTAGTTCCTCTATAGGACGACTTGTTTTCTCGGCTTGTACGTGTGGTACTAGCTCTGACACACCGCACTCCATGCTCTGCTTGTCGTTCTGTTTTTGAAGCTTTTCAGAAGTTAACCTTTCGGAACAGATATCTAACTCCTTCAACAGAGACTCCATCTTTTGGTTAAAAATTTTGGAGAGCTCCAAAGCGTTGACAGAACGTAACATCAGCTTCATATCACACGCTAAGGCAGCCGCTTCATAGATTACATGAATTACCTGATCGGATGGTTCTGGAGAGTTTGGTGAGGCGAGGTGCTCTAGCGTTGGCATGGAATTCTCCTCGGTGTCTTCTTGTTCTTCTTCAATATTACGGAAAATTGCACCTCTGCTTTTCTTTCTTTGCTTCAAGTTGGTAACCAACCCAAGCCCACCAGCCAGGTCATCCGAATCAGTTGTAGCGGTTGTATTTTCACCTTTTTGTGAAGAGCTCGAGCTATTCGATTTCATCTTTACAAGCTTATCACCTTTGGCGAGCTTGAAGTTTCCTTCAGGGACCGCAAAAGCATGTTCAGTCTCTGACTCAGAACTCTTAGAGAGAGTTTCTGAAGCCCTCGGTCCTGCAGGTCCAATACTACTATTGTCAGATAATTTGGAACCAGTGACCAACGGGTCTATATCAGAAACATCACCAGCAATAGATTGTTCAGTGTTTTCATGCGAACAAGCAATTACTTTACTCAAAGGTGTAATTGGATCTATGCTATCTTCATCGTTTTGGAATTGCTTTCTTGGGCTAGTCATGCTCTGTGACATTGAGTTGGTGCGGAACTTAATTGGCTCTTTTGATTCAGCTCTAGCTATTGGTTCCAACAACTTTTCATTATTGTACTCTTCCTCTGCCTCGTTTTCAATGTCATCAAGTGCGGTAGTGTGGACTACATCATCTTTTTTTTCATCTGAGTTCTCAGGCTTCACTTCCTTAGATAAGCTGGATTTACCAAACCTCGACTTAACAGAGCTTCGGCGTCTCGACATATCCACAGAACTCTTTGGGCTATTAACAGTGGATGAGTAACCGAGTCCCCTGCCAGCATTTTTCAGCAATGCCAAGTTCAAAAAGCCATCATCAATGGTATCAAAGTATCCCTCGATTTCTTTGAACTCTTCTTTAACATGCGGATGGTCTTCAAAGAAATGCTGAACACATGTTTCATCACCATCCAACATGCTTCTTAATTTCTTATCATATGTTGCAACAAGATTACCAAAGTTCTTCATCAATGCATTCTCCTTTTTACCAAGAACAGCATATAAGGCCTCGGCAATGAGATCGTATAGCAATGGCAACTCATAAAACTTTGCGGCAAGAAGAGTGTCCGTAGTAGTTGGTGTTAGCAGCCACCTGTCACCAAGTTTCCCCACAAACAAGAATTCTGTAATGGCCTGCACTGTAGTTGTGGAAAACGGGAGATATAAAGATCTCGGAATGAGAAGAGGTTCAAGTAGGTTCTTGACATCCTCATCGTTTTCGTTTTCAGTATGAAGTGAGTCAAGACCAGAGTTGACTTCACTGAAAGACAGATCATCGATCATAGCAACCGAGCTTGGATTGCTCTGCATAGGGGTTGCTCTAGACGTTCCACGTTTCTTTAGCTGATTTACTGGAGTTCGGAGGTCTTTCAACTTAATAGCAGACCCCTGACAAGTTGATGCAGAAGCACCAAGAGTACTTTGGTTAGATGGAGCTATAGATGCACCGGAAATAGAGCCACGAGGAGAGTCTCTAAGGTAATCTCTAGAATTCATACTTTTGACAAAGACAGGCTTTGCCTCAATTGGTGGGAGGGGATCAGTCGGTGGAGGTGTAGCTGGCGGAAGGGAGCTAAAATCTGGACCATCAAGAAGATCAGCCGTAGACGTCGTATTCATAGACGCACCTGATGTAGAAACAACAGACGCTTTTCTCGATGTGGAGACGCTCCCAGATGTGAGATATCCACTGCTGCTGATAGTAGTTAGGGGTGTTATAGAGGATTTATCTTGAAATGGATGCCTGAACATTGGGGCTTCATTTATGGCTCTTTCTGTTAATTGGGAAGCTTTGTTAAGCATTATCATGGATTTTTTGCTTTGAAGTGAACTTGAGACCACAGACAGTGCTTCTGGAGCCTCTTCATCTTCGTCTTTGGTGTTTTCAAGCTTGTATACAGCTCTTGCGTATCCTTTAGCAAGTAGCATATCAAAGCATCTACCCCATCTTTTTCTTAAAAGCATTAATGGAACGTTGACCTTATCACCGTCAGCAGTTACAAACTCGAAATCTGCAAGAGAAGCTCCATATCTCTCAAAAGCATTTCTTCCTAGAGCCACAGCATAGCTTGGGAACACAGATCTGATTGACGAAATTTTGGAGGAAGGAGCAATATATTTAGAGTAGGCTTCGAAAGATGTCTCCTTGATGGAGACCTTCGAATGTGACCTGTCAAGATTATCAGAAACTGCATGGAAGATATTTGTGATTGGCAAACCAACCAGAACAAGGAGGTCAAACTTTTGGATTGTAGCACACTCAGCGCCCTTTGGAAAAACAGCAGAACCTAGAGCAAGAACCTTGTGATGAGAATGCCAAGAGAAGGATTTCCATAGGTACATATCTTTAGCAGTGAGTTTACTATCAATATTAAGACGAGTCCATTTCTGAGAAGGTCTGTTAAACAAATACACCTGGTATTCTCCCGATCCACGATTCTGTCCTGAGACAATGATATTAGAGCCAAAGATACCTCCAGTTGGATGGTGTAGGTTGTGGGGAACGACGTTTTTGCTTTTACAAGTGCTTTGGGCTAATGAGAGTCTAATACCATTGGAATTTGGGGTAACAGGGAGTGCGATCATAGGGTTTTTGAAATTGTCATTATCAATCCCTTCTTGGGAAAAGATGTACAGTGTATCATTGCTGTCGTTAGAGTCGTTCTCCGTAGAGGAAGCTCCCGAAATGACAAAACTGTTAAATGTGGTTGTCTTTAACTTGGTTCTGGCACCCGTTGCAGTACCATTTGCAGTAGATGTTGTAGTCTTGAGTTCGTTAAGGGTCAACTGCATCGTTGTATTGTTGAGATAGAACTTTTTTTCGATGTCAAAGATGCTGATGTGCATCAGTTCCTGATTGAGTTCGCCACGACCACCCGTTATAGCTAGTCCCCGGTGATGCTCATGGTCTTCGGGAGAGATGTAGTCTACCGCAAGCATGGTATGATCGTACCTACTGACGATCCCCGAGTGGTCACCATTGTCAAGGCATTCCCATAAGTTGGTATCGATACTGAACTGCCACATGTCATTGAGAGCAACAAATTCATTGGAGCCTTCTACAAGAGCAAGGCCACCAAAGAGGTAGATACAGTTCCCAAAGAATGCAAGCGAGTGATAAAGTCTAGGACGTGGTTTCTTCATGTCGTCTGAAAGTGGAAGTTCCACCCGGTTCCATTTCCTATTTGTTATGCTTAGGTAGAAGATCTCATTAGATAAGTAGCGGCTCCAATCCGTCGAGAGCCCAACCGTTAGTTGGAGCTGAGTTTCAATCTCCGTAGCGGTGATTCTCGGGAGTGCAAGACCGAGAATCAGACCACCGTGGACAACGACTGTCGACTGAGTGTATGTTGCAGAAGCACCGGTTCTTACTTTGAGGTTAAGACGGTCGTCGTCCGCCTCATCCGGCAGCGCAACAGAGTACGCGGCGCTCTCGGAGGGAAGCAGCGGAGCCATTGCGCAAGGAAGTAAATAGTAGTTAGAGCAAGGAGATCGCCGCAATAGTTCCCCAAGATCGGATGACTTTGTTAGACCCGCTAACAATAAAGATGAGGGGGGTGATGGCGGCGGCACTACCTTGAACAACGTTGAGGCGGTCTTAAAGGGTTTACCGCACGGCTCAGGCTTTTTTTGGTCTGTGCGGATGCTTTGGGAACACCCGGACATCGCTGCTGGAGGCCCAAAGTGCTTCTCCGTGGCCTTCTTGATTGGGGTTATTAGAATGACAATCGGTCAAGAAGATTGTAGAGCTGGCAGAAGGTATGGTATGATATCTGAGGGTGATTTGAATGTGAATATTGTGGAATTTCGAGGTAAAAGGAATATGTGTGGCAGCTGTGGGAGGTTATCGTTCAAGACATAGAGAAATACCACAGAAAGGAGATATGTGAGGACCCGCAAAGAGCTTGGGAAATATACTATTGAACAAAGTAGAAGTCTTTAGCAAGCATTATACTTCAGAACAAAGTATTCCACAAACCAGTGTAGAATATATGGCTGAAGACACAGTAGAAAATATGGGAAAGGTGAGGATAAGTTGCAAAAGAGAAGTTAGAAGATACGGAAGGAACCTTCAGTATGACACAGAAAATGGTGTTGAAGGTGGTAAAGTGGAGAAAAAAGAAGGCGGTGAATCATAATATACTGATTATGATTTTAAAAAGTATTATAGAAAACTGAGTTAAAGGAATGAGGATGAGAAATGGGCAGGAGAAGTGGTAGATGATAAATAAATGTGGTCATGATCGGGTGATAAACATTTACAAAGGATTGCCGAGTAGCTCAACCCTCAGTTTGTTCATGCTCTCTCTTATGGACGTTTGGGATATGTGTGGACCCTATGAAACCTTCCGTATGTATTAACAGCTAGTAACAGGTGAACCTACATGATTCCAAACGTTGCCACATCAAACAACTCGAGAGTTAAACAATCAAGCCATTTTAAGTAAGAAAATCGCCATCCGTGATCTGCGGATATTGACATCTGTATGTCTGCTAAACTTGGGATCTTTTAATACACTCATATATTTGAGAATGTATTACGGTATTTCAGGCAACCATTATCCTCAAATGCTTGAATATCCAAGAATCGTATCCAGTCCAAATAGTAGAACATATTGAGTCAGATTTCTCTCACAGTGGGGCAGTTGCACATTCATTCCTTTTCCATGTCGTGGAATTTACTTGTTTAATCCGAATCGTTATGGTTATCTCAATGTTCCTCCCAGAATAACATATACTTCATTACCGGTTTGCTGTGGAAACGGTTATCATCCTTTCTTATTCACACTTCTCTTGTGTAGATGATTTTTTGCCTAGATTCCATTTTAGGCGTTCTATTTCTGTAACATGAGTTCAGCAACCCTATACGCTTGGCCTCTTGAAATAACCCATCCAGTACCCAAGAGTCTGATTTCAAGAAACAGGATTACCACGTTGGCAGTAACAACTCTCTACTAAGTTCTACTACAAATTGGAAAAACAGATATGTGAACTGCTTTCATTAGTGGTGGTAATACTAAAAATAAGCCTTTTTACTTTAAGGAAATGCCTTGAATGACCTGATTGCTTTTCCGATCTAAACGCAACCATTCTTTCTTAGCACTTAAAATGAAAGCTTTCTTGAAAGTCTTTGGCTTCATCTTTGTCTTCAAAACTTATCATGGCCATATTGCCAGAATCCAGGAATGCTTGATGATCATAGTTCTCCTCGAGGGGACATATAACTGCTGTAAAGTTTGCTATATTAACTTTAGCTTTGAAAAAGGTTCTCTCGAAACCGAGAAAGAAGGATAAAGGAACAAAGTGCCAATTAACTATGATTGGTTAACTATATAGCCAAACTCAAAAATGCTCAATGCTTTTTTACTTAGTATCATAAGGACTTCACTGTACATATCTCGTGAGGCTTGGCTCCGCGGGGTAAGTCTTAGAATCGGCAGCACGAAAGATATTTACATTGCACAATTGTGGAATGATTTGAGGGAAGAATGTACTTGCACGTTTATAACGGTGATTTCCCTTAACGATTAAGGGTAAAATGGTGCAAAGTAAAAAACGAAAGTCTAATAAAACAGATTATGAGAGTGAGCATATTTTCAATTACAAGAAAGCCTTTTTTTAGATTTTGTGCCCCATCATCTAACTGTTTTACTCCAAGTCTGGCGGTTATTGGATGCCTCCTGGTTCACACTTCTCCGTTAGCGCCAGTAAGGATGAAAGTCTTCTGAAAAAGTAGGAGAAGAGTTGAGAATGACCGATTCGCTTAAATGAGTAGGTTTAAAGACGTATAGGACAATCCAAATGATAAACACTTTGTTCTTTGAGGAAGAGGCCTCACATAGTGCCAGTGACTAAGAAAAAAGCAGATACAACGACCAAAAGGTGTTTAAAGTCATCTCTCACCCTATATTCGCCTTTTTTGTACGGAAAACATCAATTCTATCTTTTTGTCTTCTCTACATTTCGGTCAGCTGCACAAGTGACTTGTAAAGAAATCAAGGGGATGTTAATAGAAAGAGTGCCGCTTGTCCAACCTTTACAGGAGAGAAAGCCGATTGAGGGTCCGTCTCTCTAACAGATAGGGCTGCCACTTTCGTTAGAGCATTTCCATACTATTATATGCAGCGATGGACTAAAACTTTACTAAACCTATGTAATTAGGAGCTCCTACACAACTGTAAGTGGATGCAAGGTCTTGCTCACATCTCATAAGCATATGCATTATTCTGACAACTGCTAACAAACTACCCATCAAGAACAAGCTAGAAAAGAAGAACGACCTTCATCAACAACGGAGTTCTCCAATATGTAAGTATTATGGAGATGCTCAGCGGTTTGGAATTATGCTTGAAAGACTTTGAGGATCTCAAGGTGCCAACGAGACATTTATTCTTGATCTCCTAGAAGGAGTGTATTAAATGTTAGTATAAAAAGAGAAAAGACAGAATTTGTAAAAAAACACAGAATAGAGAACTACTGAAAATAATTGCTTTTCCACTGTATATTGGAAAAGTATGTTAATGGGGGATCAAAAAATCGGGTGATTCGGTAGTATATAGTTACGTTTCGGACCTCTTCTTCGCATGGAGGTGATAACGTGAAGGCCTCTTCACCAGTTAAACAACAATCCTAAGCGAATACTGAGGAGCATATCACATCAGCTCGAATCATGGACTGAGTTGCAGAATCCGAAGGGAACAGGCTAATTCCATCCTGGGAAGATAATGCGGTGCGCCTCCATTCACAAACCTGCACACTTCGGACCCTAAAAGATGTCCCGCCTGTATTGGTACAGGAACGCGGTGTACTCGATATCTTCGAGTTACAGCAGTCTCATCGGAGTTCCGTTACCTACCATACAACACAAGGCAGCAGCTGTGATCTGACGTACTTCTCACAACATATGCCTTCACAGAGTCTACGTATGTCTGGTCGAGATGCTCAACATGTGTGTGCGGGATGAACGGCCCGTGATCACGAGGATTCGCCGTATTTGGTGAAGAGGATCGACTGGCGTCAATGCCGGCGAGTAGCTTGGAGCACTAGCAGTATCAACCTCATCACTTACACCATGAAGGTTTAGGGAAGAGTACAGAGAGTGGAGAAAAAGAAGGACAAGATATAAAAGAAACAAGAAAATAGTATTATAGTATCCTAAGAAATGTCCCATTATGCTGGTTGTCGGTATTGCAAGAAAACAAACGGCACCAGCTCCACAGGCGGAGAGAGACTTGCATACGAGCGGAGGTTTCTTCAAGATAATGAAGGGATCCACGAACCAATCGATCAAGAAAACAAATTAATAGGAATTTTAGCAGGGTGTCCAACCAACCTGAGATTACAAATCCACTGAAGCAATATATTACTCGAAATCATTAAAAAGGGAGTCGAGTGCGCAAAATTATTCATCGTAAGGTGCTTATTTATGCAAGAGCCAAGATACTGCGCACGCATCAGTGCGCCTGTATGTGGTTTGTGGATCTTAACTAAAAATCTTGATGAGATCAGTAGACATGCAGATAATCACAGTGAATCACAGAGAATTACAGAGGACTGAGATTGGGCTTTTAGTAGACATGATGAGTTCTTTTAGTGGACTTTCTTGCAATCAAGGAAACACTACCGTTTTTGGTTCATAACAAAAGGATCCTTGATGACAGAAGAACTACAACGCTTAGAGACTCTTCATACCTTATTTTCAAGTTCTACTGGTTAATTTACGGCATGGTACTTGTTATGGAATGTCGTCTGTACTTACTGTCATGATGAAATCATGACTGCACTGCCTTGGAGTTTTGTGCGATGTCGTGACAACATTCTGGAACTTCTCCGTTAGCTCCGATAAACCTTTCCCGAGATTCGGCCGTAGCACGTTTGAGTGTTGAAACTGTGGGACATAGTGGTGAAAAAAAGGGATTGTGATACGGTATTAGAGAGTGCTGATAGAGATGGTGATAGAAAACGGTGTTATCAAACGGTGTTAGGGAACTGTATTATGGAACGGTGTCAGATAACAGCGATACAACTGTAGAATGAGACGATGATTGAGAATGGTTGTCTGAAATTGTGAAAACACTAACAATAGGCAACCGTAATACGCCGCGGGAAGTGAATTACATGAAACTGTGGCGACACACTCACCGTTTCTTCCATTCTATCGCCACCTATTACACTAACTGACGTAATTATCCACTACGGGTGTTCGGGTGGTATCGGGGCGTTACTATCGATTTGAGGCTCCACACCACTGGAAAACAGTTACAGGGCATGAAACGAGCATCACACACTGTGCATCAGTGAGTCCCTCGTTACTGGGGAATGGGTCCTATCCCGTGAGACGACGACTGACGACGACTTGTGTGTTAGAGAGCCCAGTTGTATAAGCCTTGAGGCCGTGGTAACCGCAGAAGGAGCAGCGAGCGATACATATCAATAATAGCACCAATGCGAATGCTGGCAATAATTCAAAAGGCTGAGGTGTTGCTTGTCGACTGTGCGTCCGGTAGGTTTCAGTGGTTAAAAGAGGTGCTGCCTTAACAGAGAAAAAAACAGGCAGCCGGATTTATCCAACGTGCGATCTTTGGGTAAATACGATAGGATATAAGCCCGGAACCCTTGGCGTGCATCGATGGCCGACTGTTCTCAAGACCGGTATTGCACTCACCAGGGGAACAGGAGAAAGGCGTTCTGTCTTTCCTAATCCGCGAGAGTTCAGCTTCAGCAGTGACCAGCAGCTCCAGGAGGCAGATTCAGCGGGCATTGTAGTTAAAGTGCGGCGTAACGGTGCAATGGAGTGTAGTGGCATCGTAAGAGCAGAACCTCGGGTGCCTTAAGCTTTGGTACAGGGCGTGAACGTACAGATGGATGCCTGAGATGCAATCCGCCTCTGTGATTGTGATTGTGGTTGATGGAGCTCCAAAGGGATTGGTGGTGCAGGCAAAGGCACATGCGCCTGTTTACATCGGGACAAGTTGTCACCTTTCAACCCACCCAGAGTTCTCTTTTGCTTTTGCTTTTCTGGTAGAGCTCAGGAGCAGCCCACAATTGATGGTTAACGTAAAAGGACCCACAGAAAACACTGGTAGGTGGCGAATCTCACCCGACTGTAACACTGTGAAGCATACGAAAGTTCCGCTCTTGCATCTCAAACTGTAAAACTCTCTTTTTTTTAAAGTGCGAGTATCCACTACTCCGTCGACGTGCCTTTGCTGCAACTCTATCGCAGTGTCGCCATACCAACCATACCTTAATGCTCGTCGTCGGTGGGATTGTGTTTCTTTCCATGTCTACTTCTACAACGCCGACCTCCACCTCGGACCTAACTTCTATTATTAACTTTGTTGATACCCACCTCTCTAACAAACAGACCCACCTTGATGACTGCTTCTGTGCTCGTTATACACTTGCATTGGCGCTAACATCTAACATCGCATAGCTCACTATGCTCAGCGTTACACCGCACGGCCTACATTTACGCTCTTGGCCCATGACATCCACTTCTTTCTACTCTACCTGCTGAGAAAAATAAAAACCAAAACCCAAGCTACCAAGCAACATACACTGATAGAAAGCTCTTGGCGATTCTTTGTTGTCTTTCAGGTCACTAGACGGCGGGGTTTGCCAATTTCCCTTGTTTTTTCTTCCAGTCAGTCTCGTGCCCAGCCCGTGGTCTATGGCGTTAGACTGGGCGAAATCAGAAAACGAGTATTTATACTATTCTATGCAAGACCGTTTATTTCATGCTCTTCGGGCCAAATGTATCCACAGACGATGTGGAATCCAATCACAAAGTGGGCACTACGGGCGTTTTGCACATCTGTTGAAGCTACCGTTGCCATTGATCCCGCAATTCAAAGCGCACAAATTCAGAGCGCTAATCCAGTGCAATACGCTCCAATGCGTCCATCCACCTGCTATGCCCGAGTGTATGCCCGAGTCGGAGGCACCATTGCTGCGAGTTTTCCTCTTAATTAGCAAAAATAAGATTGCGTGATGTTGCGCAGATTGGCCAGGAGGATCTGCAATGTTGTGTACGTCGTATGGCAACTTCTGGTGCGGCCTGTACACATTTCCACATCGCCCTGGGCCTTGTCCTCTGTGTAGGTCCGGCAAGATGGTAGGGGGCCCTGTATGGTCAGGCAGGCCGAGGAACTTGTGCTTGGAGCTACAAAGTCTCTTTGTTGAGCCCCATTTTCTTCCTTAGTAATCCTGGTCACGGTGCCTGGTGTGTACTCCTGCATCGACCGAGCACTGATTGTGAGGGTCATGAAGGGACTACCGGGACTACCCGGACTACGTAGGTAGTTGATCTACGAGACTACTCGCGCTACCTTCACCGTGAGGACCACCTCCAGTACCACCAATGCTACACTTTGTTCGGGATCGGCAAGTTCTGCACTTTCTCCGGAATTTCATGTCGCGTAATTGGTTCTATGCTTTGAGGCGACCCTCTTTCCTGGTGTCTGGGTGAGCACACCGGCCGTATCTCTTGGTTTACGCGTCGACATACGCACACAGGCAGCCAGATACATAGACAAATATAGAATGAACGTGACATGAATACTAGATCTGGAAATATGAAAACATAGTTCTGTATTCTAGTAGTATGATAGGATAGTAAAATAATATATGAGATAATGGTATAATGGTATATACCGTTAAGTAAGGAGGAAAGACCTCTGATGGTGATAACAGACCCACCAACCGTACCTTGGAGGTATCAACGCACCGAAACTCCTAGATCGCCAAATAGCCAGACCCCAATTGTTAGGCTCCAGGACTAGCAGACCACTAGTCCTCAATATACCTAGACCCACGCTATCGTTTTATCGATACTCCATCTCCATATTCACTTACTCGCACAACACAAATATAGGTACTATTATAAACACGGGTGTAGCATCATAGGCAACCAACGTAAAGTACAGCCCTACCTGTCGTGGTGGTCTGTAATGCCTGTGTACTCTCGTGTATTGCGAGATTGATCTGACAACACAGCCGAGGTGAACCAAATTAGGGAGGGAGAGACATAGACAAGTAAGTAGTCAATACATTGAGTGGCATCAGACAAAGCCAGTGTGCTTGCACACCCGATTATTGTAAGTAGTCTAGTGTGTCATTATCAATCGTTTTGTGATAAATTGAGCATTACTAACTTTCCAGAGCAGACACACACAGTACACAGTACACAGAACACTTCCCACATGGGTCGATGGGTGGTTCAGCCGTATACCACTTTACGCGGCGTCTCCACTCCGTAGAACTAAGTATGGCTGACAAATTGTCCAAATTCAAGACATTTAAAACAAATGTTTGAGAGTTTATTGCCTTACAAGCGCTACTGGTCTAATCGGCAAGCATATTGCAATAAACAAATAGGCGCCAGGTATAGAACTGAAGACAGTGACGTAACGTGCTGACCAATCAATGTAACAGCGACCAACCGTCGAAGCCGTCAAGGTCCGTTACTGTAATTGTAATGGAACTGTTACCGTGCCGCACAGTAGCTGTTGTGATACTTTGTTGCTGTCTCTCTTAAACTCTCGTTGGAGATGGCCTTAGGTGGGCACACTTCAAGCACCCTTCCTTCCGTCACCGGACCCGGCGCCCACGCGGATGTGTGCAACGAGGCGTATGGCGGAGATGGGGGATGGGAGATGTAGTAGGATAATTGTGGTGAGCTGGATGCCTTTATAATTGGTTTTAATGCGGATGGGAGTGAAATTACGGTGGAACTTGCGTATCAAAATAGGAGTATTGGGAGCTCAGTTTGAGGGTATTAGACTAAGAATGAAAAATAGAGCTATATAGTATAGCCAAAGTCTGGCGCAAAAGCTCGTATTGGAGGACTATTGTGGAACAGTAAACAGAAACTGTAACGTAGCTGTATATCTGTTGAACTCAATCTGAGATTAGTGTTTATTTCCCGAAGCTCAGGACTGGGAGCCGTGAACTGGAAACGCTAATTTGTGTGAGGGAACCAGCAATGCTCACGGCACCGCACTCTTCTCACATCATCTCACTTAGTATATATATACATAGTATAGAGGTAGTATGCATGTGTATAGTGAACATGTACATAATGTACGTGGTGTACACAAGCTATGTGATCATGATACCGGCGCTCTTCCTAGGTGATCTACTATGGAAGCATTTCGAGGTAATAAATGACACGCACAAAGAATACCTGGTATCTCCAGTATAGAAAATATGGATAATATACAAAATCCACAGATCATATGCACACTTTAAGCTATACAAAGGTTATACCTGACCTAGAGAAAACACATAGAATGCATAATACACCTCATCTACAGGATACAAAAAACACACATAACACCACATTTTATACACAGCGAGCATATGTATACATATTATAATCAGTACACTTCCTACACACAAAGCTCTTGAGTGGACTAGTAGTGCGCATGTTCGACCAAACGCAAATCAGGAAATCAAGGTGTATTTCAGACTCGTTTCTATGGCTCTGTTTGTGGCTTCTCGGACCTATCCTAGGGCTAGACCCCAGACTTTCCAGGCCCGTGCTAGAGACTTGCAGGACTCAGTTGGGCCTGGTCTGCTAGACCCCAAGTGGAACTCCCTCGGGCCTTGGTTCCCGCAACCCTATGCAATATGGTAATGTGTGAGGGGAAAAGTCACAACAACAACGCACAAGTCTTACTGTCTTAGCATCGTAATATTGTAGTAATTCACACTCGATCGGACGCAAGAACGAAGATCGAACGCAAGATGTCCATTGCGTCTGGATTGTGCTGTCGGGACGACCCTGATGGGCTTTCCAGGCCCCCTTGGCCCTCTGCTGGCCTGGCCGTCTTCGATTACCGCCGGTAAAACGTCACTTCTTGAAGGCGCCTCGTATTTTAGGCCCGTTGGGTGTAGACGCGCGTTTCTTTTTGTGAAATGCCCGGCCTGCCCTTTTAAGAGCGCTCTCGGCCTGGGTTTACACGTGCAGACAGGCAAGTGAAATCAAATGAAATGAGTGGAACAGCCAAGGTGAAATGAGAAGGGGCGGGGGAGTTAGCGGGACTATGGTCGGGTGCTTGTTCTAAGCGGAGTATGATTCCCCCGGGTAGTGTTCTATCCCTGATTATTGTTGGGTTATTGTAGGATGTTGTCCATCGTGTGCTGGTGCGTTATAGGCAGGGGGACTGTCTAGGCCTAGCGGTACTCGTACTGCAATCAAACATGGGGAAACACAATACACCTGGTCTCCAGGGGTACTTTGTGCCAGAAAAACACGTTTAACACGATGGGACTTTGTTCTATGTGTGCTATTGTTGTTGTAGTAGTTGTTATGTGGAGTGCGAGTCTCTAGTCCCTCTCTGTGCGTCAGTCTAGGCGTGCGCCTGCCACTGATGCCTGTAGGTCTGCGCCGGGTGTGCCACGGGCCTGCGGTAGGGTCTTGTGGGGATAGAGGACTTGTGTTGTAGAGCAAAAGCATACGGACTAGATTACTCGTGGACGAATCTGGGACTCGATCTGGCATTTGATCTGGGATAAAAGGGGGCAGTGTGGGTGGCCGTTGCTATGGAAAGTCGGAAGTGGCTGTATTATCTGGAATGCTGTCTAGAAGGCTGTATGCTGAGAAGCATACGGGAATATCTATGATTATATACATATAAAGATATATGATATAATATATAACATATAACATATTTATATATCTATTTACAATTCTATATACATATATCTATATTTGTATATCTAGACCTAGACCATATACACCCACACACCACACACACACACACACACACACACACACACCGCTTCCGCCAATGCCGTCACAAACAGCCCAGCCCGAACACAAGAATAGAGCCTCCTCCTGCCCGGCATCTTACGCCATCCCACAGCCTCCCGTCCTCAACTCACCGCACGCCTACAGCAAAATGCTATTCTGCACATTCACGTCGACCGGCAGGACGCCTTCTGCAAGCACCTCTTCTTTCCTCAACATGCACAGAAGGTCCGAGGAAATGTGGACCAAGCAAAAGAAATGGAATGAACACAGCGAAGAGAGGGCTTGGTGGTGGGTCTCGTGGAAGGTGGTAGTAGAAGGGAACAGTAGACCAGAACAGGGAAGAGAAGAACGCTAGTAGGTGTTATTTGACCAAGGAACCACCAATTCATTTTCCACAGGCCTTCATGCTTGTGCTGTACGCTAGTCATGTATGCTTGTCCTGTAATGCTTCTCCTGTACGGCAAACATCGATTCCAAGAAGGAAAGTCCACCTAAAAAAAAAAGGGGGTATTGGATTCCCCGATCCATGGATTTGGCATTGGCGGAGTTTGACGTCTTGACATCTGTTTGTGTGGTATTGTGGGTGCTGTGTTTTTGCAGGTTTGTTATATATCATTGCGATTTCCCCTGGTCGATCCTTGGTGATGGGCGAGTCCATACCGATTAATCAGGACAGAGTGATATATATGTATTGTGGAATACGTATAGTCTAGATATTATACACATACCGAGATATATAATAGAGATATCTGATAGGTATTTATATACTATTTTATCTTTTGTTATATATTTATTCTTTATACTTTCCACCACCAGGCCATCCACCTCGCTCTCTAGCCCTTTTCCAGTCCCACCGCCCTCGGCCGGACCCGCTAGTCTACACACACGCTTTCTCACCACTCTCACCAGTCTCCGGGGTATCGCCATCAACAACACAAACACAACACAAAGGCCAACTTGTGGTCCAGCCGCTCATAGCTTCTCTTTACCGAGCGTGCCTCCGTTCTGAAACCACGCCCCGAAACCAGGTCCCTCGCCCTCGCCCGGAACCAGAACTGGAACTTACAAGGTGAAATCAGAGGTGAAACCAGAACTGAAACGAGCCCTGTCGAGATACTCAGACCCTCTTCGGATAGTCTTCTGCCACCCACCACTTCTTCTTTCTACACTTGTTCTGTTCTACGCCCATTCTCAAGGAATCATAGATCCAGAGATTCCATATTGCCATCCTTACACTCTCCCTTCCATCGCCCATCCTTTGCTACTTGCTCCGCTGTTTTGGCCCCGGCGCTTCCCACACAGCAACGAACATTGCATCAACAACAACAGCACACCAGCACAAAGGACAATACCACCACATCCACATACCCAAACACCTGAAAAAGACATAATAGCGAGCCTCAGCGAGAATTTGTTTACAGGCATAACACCAAAAGATCACAAAAACGACATCAACATCAACAACGCCTCTGTTGCAGTAACGCCTGCTGAGGTCGCAGAACTCACACTACACCTCCGCACATCGTGTTTTACCCTCTAGCTCCACTACCACCAATCCCAGCAACCACAAAAACCAGCTAGACAGCCTTGAACAATCGTCTGAGTACTCTACTCTCTGGAATTCGCAACTCAGCGCCTTGAACCGCCGTTTGTGCATCTAAAGATAGAGTTAATCGCAACACTAACCGCCGCTGATGAACGATAACCAGCAATCTGTCTCGTTCCCACAAGGGTACCAGTACCAACAACAGCAGCAACCGCGGATATCGAGCCAGAACCAGCAAGGCGCTTCATCGACGCCCCAGGCGCCAGCTACCAGAACCCCGTACGCTGCTTCTGGACCGTATAGCTACGACCAATCCCAAATGTACGGGTTCCAGCAGATGCCACAGCAAGCCGTCCCATCGGTGGGGTCGTCACAGCAACAGCAGCAGTTTTCACAGCCGATGTATACCGTTCCACAACAGCAGTACCCGTCATCGTCGTCCTCATCTTCGTTCCAGTCGGCATACACAACCGCTGGGTACCCATTACAACAGGGATCGTCGTACTCGATACAGGCACCTCAATCGTATGGATTCGGGCCTTATGGGGTGCCACAGGGTGCACCCTCAGCTCCAGAGTCGTCCTCATACAAGCAGCCACAACCTCAGGTTGGTTCCTCTGCAGCTCAGGTTAGATCGTCTGTTCCTACCGGTCTTCCTCAGCACCAGCAGACTTCCAAGATGGACTCTACAACCCAGGTGCCGCAACGGCCAAAGCTCACAACTACATTCTGGGAAGACGAGAACACAGTTTGCTACCAGGTGGAGGCACGTGGAATCTCCGTGTCCCGACGTGAAGATACAAACTTCATCAACGGAACAAAACTTCTGAATGTTGCAGGAATGACCCGTGGAAGACGTGATGGTATCCTCAAGTCCGAGAAAGTGCGGTATGTTGTGAAGATCGGCGCAATGAACCTTAAAGGCGTATGGATCCCGTTCGAAAGGGCATTGGAGCTCGCTCGCAATGAAGGAATCGTCGATCTGCTGTATCCACTCTTCGTCAAGGATATCAAGGAACTCTACCTGGGACCACAGTACTCAGGTGGCCTTACTGCTGCTGCAAACTCCAACCCTAAGAACATCATCCCGGTGACTGTTACCACATCTTTGTACAACACGGCCATCTATCCTTCAAAGGACAAGAAGGCTGCCTCGGCAGGTGCAGACACTCGTGAGCCACCACAGCAGGTTCCGTCGGGCGTCGATGGCCAGCAGCAGCAACAGAATCAGCAACATCAGCAGCAGCAGCAGCAGTACGGGTACACCTCATACCAGCAACAGTACCAGTTCCCTCAGGACTCCTTTCAGTACACCAAGTACTACGGGGGATACCCTCAACAGAGTCATCAGCCACTACCACAGCAGACTGAAGACAAACCAGAAGAATGAACTTGTCTTCTTTGATGGTACCGGTCCTTGTTAAGTCTCACTTTACTGACTTTGATCCGGGGTTCCGCACTGGTGCCTCGGGTGTGGTCTATACAACATCCGGACACCACAACGGGACGCCTGGATCTCAAAACCATTATATATAGCAAGCATCTAATGAAGTCCCCAGCTTCCTTTTTTTTTCTCATGGGAATGTTTCGTTGTCCATCTGCATAAGATATTACCAGTGACACTGCTTTCACTTGCTGGACTAAACCTTTCCCGTAACCCAATTGAGAATAAGGCCCTGTCATTACATTCATTACATCACACGTAACCATTTGGATATTCTTTTCCAGACGTACCCAATCCTTAACGTTACTGCATCATCCACTCGACTGTTTCCGACATAGGAACACCCATCATATACATTACAACCTGTGGTCTCATTTGAGGCCTTAATAGCCAAGTCTGTGAACATGTTTACGTGTCCTTTGGCTTTATCTCTGCAGTCAACCCAATGCATTGTTTTTCTGTTTTGAGGTTTTTTCGTTTCCTTGTGTTACTACGCGAAACTGCCAAGGTGATTGGCATAGTTTCTGTTGTTTTGTGTTCCTGCTCTCTTCTATGAAGAGCTCATCCGAAGTTTTGGAACAGCCGGTAGTTTCTATACCTGTCTTATTTGTATGTTCAGTGATGTGCTATATATATATATATATATGTTTCCCCTGCCTTTTGTGTTTTCTTTGTTCCTCCGTTATTCTGCCTTATCGGATTTTTCCACCAAGAACATCTTGTATTAATATGCCTAAAATCTAAAGTTTTCATTGTCTGCATTTAGATCATATATTCCTACTATTCGCTGCTGCTATTAGAACATGTATACCTACAAGATGGTACTCATGTAGAGCCTTACAAAAAAACTTGATATGGCCCTACATATTTCAGCATCAATGTGCATCAGAAGTGTAAGAAGGCAATATGTCCACTCATACCTTGGCCATATCAACACCTCCCACAGCCCAGATCTCGTTCAGGTCCTCAATTCTGTCCGAGAAGACAGTTTCTTCGTCACCACCAGCTTCAATTCTCTCTCTTTCAACTGAAGCCAATCTGGCACCAACTCTCTTTGTATAATCGCCAAGAGATCTCAACTGGATCTGCTGACCAGTGACAGTATCCATAACAGACACACCAGATGCACCGACAGCACCAAACCACTTGTTGAACTCTTCTAGTTTTTCGTCTTCCACTAAGTTAAACAAAGCCAAATAGGCCTTCTCCGCTGCCAATTTGATTGGGATAATAGTATCTCTAACACAACCAAATATCGATGGTGCCAAGACATCAAAATGAGGCTTCAAAAGTTCACTCTTGATGCGAGCGACGGTTCTGATGACAACAAGAGAGAATCTTCTGGTGTCAAGAGAGCTTGAAGTAGGCTTTAAGCAGGTAATGGCAAGTTGTTTCACGAGCTCACTCACCTGTGGGAATGGAATCTCGAATGCAACATCGCTTGACGGCTTCTGCTTTGGTGCCGCAAACTCTCCTTGAAGAAGCAAGACTTTACCAATGGCTAACGTAGCGTTGTCACTAATATAAGCAGAAGACGCGTTAGAACCTTCAATGAGTGCGGTAACGATCTGAGGTAACAAGCCTGTGTTAAAGATATTGTTTGGTGCATCTTTGAGGAATGCATTCAGGGTCAAAATCGCAAATTTAGAGGTATCATCACCTTGCAATGGAGTGTCCAAAACCTTCTGTTTTAAGATTTGTGTTGCCTCTTCAGGTTTCAAAATACGAGACAAGGAACCAACAAGTCTTGCATATGCAACCGCAAGCTTATCATCCGCTTCTAAAATTTCAGCTTCAACCAAGTCCAAGATGGAAGTCTTGGAGGTCTGAGATAGCTTCTCACCGGCCTTTGCAATAACTTCCAGTAGGGCTTTCAACATTGCAGTTTTCACACCAATGGATTCAGCACTTTTAGCGCCAGTAACGAGTTCAGAAACCAGAGGATCAACTCTCTGTTGGTACTCAATCAATGTACCTAAAGCCTTGGCAGCTCTAAGACGTAAAGTCTCATTAGTTGCATCTGATAATGATTTAACAAATGTTCTCTGCAGCTGCGGAATGAATGGTCGCAAGAACTGTGGGATCTTCGTGAATATCATGTTCAAAGCGTATAAGATTGCAGCTTTCAGGTCACTTGGGAATCTCTCACCTATGACTCTAATCAACGGACCGGTGATAACAGTCACCAGAGCCTTCAAACTTGTTGCTGGGGTCTTCGAGATCACATCTGCAATGGCCATAGCCGCAGCTTCTCTGACATCTGTGGTACCATACATCAAACCATGTAAGAAAATCGGCAAGATTGAGTTGGCACCCTTCGGAAGAGTAAATGCGTAAATATCTTCTCCAGCAGAACCAGTCATTTCCAGAGCTTGTTTGGATGGTTTCACAAGTCTCTCCAATGTCTCCTTATCTTGATGTTTAACCAACGATGTTAACGAAGCAACGACATTCTTAACGAGCTCATGGTCACTATCATCAAGAGCCATGATACATTCCTGAACAACATCACTGGTATACTGACTATAGTCAAGCTTAGTTGAATTGAAGAAAGGATCGAGACGCTCAAAAATAACGGCGCGCTTTTTCCCGTGGTCTCCCTTAATAAATGAAGAGAGCTGCAACATAAGCGGATGACAGCCTTGATCATCCTCAACTGAGAGAAGAATCTTGTCAAATGCACCTTTCAAATCATCAGCAGTAGTACTGTCCAAACCATCTCGGATTAATTCATTGACAAGTGCGTTAATAACAGTGCTCAGTCTCTTCAACAACGCAGTTCCTGCGACCTCAGCAAAAGAACCTAAAGCACGGGCTCTGAAAGAATCTATTGGTGTCGCGAGCAATGTTGGAATTAAGATTGGGAAGATGACTTCAGACTTTGTAGTCATAATTTCTTGAAGAGCTGCCAATGCGTTGTTTGACTCCGGTGTTTGTAACATGTTCAGTAAGTATGGGATAATCTCGTCAACGGCAACTTTGCCAACTCTATTTTGGAAGACATCAAATGCAGTGGCAGCAGACTCCCTCACTGCAGCTGAAGAGTCAACCAATGTAGAGCGTATGATTGAAACGAAAGTATTCTGGTATTCGTCAATAACATTGTCGCCAGAGGAGTCGATCAACTCACGGGTTGCAATACAAATACCTTGTTTAGCATCAGAATCACTCGAGCCTAATGCATCTTGAAGTGTTGGTAGCAGCTGACCTAGAGCATTGCCACCCACACGACGAACTAATTCACCCAAAGTTTGAGCTGCAATCGTACGTTGACCCTCATCAGCGTTGGCTAAACGGCGGATGATAATGTTAGTAAGTGAAGGTAGGATCTCCTTAATAGTCCGCGGCGTGTTAGCAACCAATGATTTCCAAATGTCTATCGCAGCATTACGCACAACAAGTGAAGTATCAGAACGAGAAATAAAAAGCAATGATAGAATTCTGTCACGACGATCAGATCCAAGAGAATCAACAAGTCTCTTGTTGATAGTTCCGGAGAAATCGGTGTCATCTTCATTAAGCTCATTCTTACCACTAATACCTGTAACTTGGAACAGCAAATCACCAATAAGTTCGATAGACGACAAGCGAATACGATGATTAGTATCCAATAAGCCAGATTCCAGTTCTGGAAGTAACAGATCAATAGCTTTAGAGGCATAGTTCTTGACGAGGAGCCTACCAGCCTTCAACGCTGTACCGCGGATAGATTCATCAGTGTCAGCAAGACCGTTCAGAATAGCAGGGATGATCTGACTAATGTATGGCGCAAACTGAGATCCAAAGCAAACAGGTAGGAACAAAAGCAACGGAAGAAAACCTTCACGAACAGAGGACCGGGAAGCAGTGGCACCTTTGAGTATAGTTGGTAAAAGTTCTTCAAGCTTACGAATACCGATCCCGCTGACAACCTCAGACAATGCTTGAGCCGAACCAAGGCGATCACCAGCCTTTGTCTCGTCGTAAAGAGTATCAAACAAACGAGGAATGAGTTCTGGGAAGTGTTCCTCACCCAGCTTCTCAACTAATGCACCCAAAGCTCTCGCAGCCGTAGCCCTAGTGTTTGGCACAGGGTCAACCATGGCAATTTCTAGCTCTGAAACTAGCTGAGGTAAGTATGGAAGCAGATCCCGAGTATCCACCAGAATTGCCATATTACCAACGATCTGACACGCCTTCTTCTTCGTATTTGCTGATCTATCATGCATACCTCTATGAATAACATGGATAATCAAAGCTAATGATGGACCATCAATATAATGTACGAACTGGGTTTGAATCAAGGCATCCAAAGCTTCTTCAGTATGCTTAGTTGGGTCTCCAATAGCTTTGATTAATGTAGGCACTAGCTTCTGGATCTCTGGATTACGAATAACCTCACCAAATCTCTGTAAAGATTGGTCAGCGGACTTTCTCACTTCTTTGTGAGAATCGTTTAAGACTCCAACAATCTCTGGAACAATAGTGGATAAAGATGCTGATAGTTGGGTTGGATCCAAGTAAGCCATAGAACCCAATAAATCGACAGAGCCCTTCTTAGTTCTCCATGAGATCTCATCCAAGTTGCTGATTGCAAGAGGGATGAGTTTCTTCACTCCGTAGCTCGTGGTATTTTGCATGATGTTCTTGGAGGCTTCAGCAGTAGCATCACGGACTTCAGAAGAAGCGTCACCAAGAGACTTCAAGATTATTGGTAAGATCTCTATCACGTATGGTTCGAAGAATTTACCTAGACATCTGGCCAAACACTCGAACACAACTGAAGCACTCTCGCGACGTTTAGCATCCTTCTTATCATCAGCAGCATCTGTCAAATTGCGGATAATATCGAACTCTGAAAGAGCAGCAATACCATAACCCTTGGTAAGACCAGCAATACCATAAGCCAAACCACGTCTGCGTGGTGAGCTTTGAGCTTTAAACAACTGGTCAAACAAAGTTTCGACATAGACACCAACCCGGCTTCTGAATAATGGGACCAACGGAGCTATAACATCAGCAATTGCAAGTTGGACCTTCTCAGAAGGTGTAACTAAAGTCTTAATTAATCGGTCCACAATTGTTGATAAACGAGGATCTGACGACTGTAAATGCTTCGCCAAAGAGCCGTAGAGGACAACAACATTTTCTCTAATGATTTCATCTGCTTTATCAGAAGTATTTGAAGCTAAAGCCTTTTCAAATATTGGAATAAGTGTTTCTACATTTTCAGCACCATAAGCATCAATCACAGCAACAGCAGCCTCCTTGAATTCCTCGGAAACAATTGGTTCCCTATCACCAAGAGCTTTCTCTTCTATCATGAATTCGATGAGGTGAGCAACGAGGTCTGTATCGTGGAATAGGTTTGCAACAAACTTGATAGTCAAAGCAACACCACTTCGCGGCTCCCATACATCTCTTTGATCCTGAGAAGATTTAATAACCAAGCCAAACTCATCTAATATAGGCTCTGGGGGACGTGCCTTTTCTCTGTAGAGGTCAAGGATATCATCCAAGACGGTTGCAAACTGCATAGATTCGGGGCAAACTATTTGAATTGACTCGGCAAGAGCTTTAGCAACAGAAAGACGAAGACCACCGTCATAGATATCCAAAAACTTGTAAAGAGATTTAATGGAATTTCCCTGAAGAACGAAGCTATTCTCTTCCCAAATAGTAAGGGCAAGTTCAACATTGGATTCATCATTATCATGGCAAGAGATCCAGATTTCATCAGAGTAAGTTAATTCAGACAAGTCAAATTCCTGATCTAGAGCTTCTAGAATTGTGTTGCGAACAAACACTTCTGGCGAGAGCAAGCCATTGAACAAGATCTTCAGGTCACAATGAGAGAAGTCAACGGAGATGTTTTGACAAAGAGTTAAGAGACATTCTTTCGCTAATTTTGCTTTGGATGATAAAGTAAGTAATGAGAGCAGCACGTTGATGATTTGCTCACGTGGGATAGCTGGGTTTTTGAAGAGCTCGGCGTGAGCTGTTATGATTTCCAAAGCGAGGAGCAGCTGGCCCTCTTCCTTATCTTCTTCAACAAATTCCGTTTTAGCTACCGGTTTCTTGGAATTCTTGATCGCGGCAGCCTTACCCTGTTCAAGAACCTTAGACAGCAACGGTAACAAATATACCAATGTAATGAAATCGAATGGTTGTTGAGAAGACAAGAATTTGATTCTGAAAAGAACTCTGGAAATCAGATCGGAAAGATCTTCCTCCTTATAGCTATCTTGTAGCAAGCCAATATTGTAGACTCGTAAGGTAGTAACTCCAACAAAGTACCGCAATTGTTGCAGTCGAGAAGAGACAACAGAGGAGAGGTTCAAAAATATTTGGGTAGGTAAGTCTCCACAAATAGCTTGTGTTATTGAAACGCCCAAGACATCAAGAAGACCATTTACTGCTGAAGCAACCCAGTGGGACTTGCCGTTATCAACAGTATCAGCTGCTCCTGAGAGAGCATTGATAATACCAACAGAACGGCAAAGCTTAGCATAAGTATTTTGGACACGCTTTCTAATCACCGACTCCTTAGCCAATTGTTGAGTAACAAGAACCAATTCTTCTTTGGTGTACTTCTTGTCTCCTGTACTTTTCTTGGCTACTTCCTTTCTTACACTTGCCTCCCATTTACGAGTCTCATAATCTTTCGAGTTCTTGTCCTCAATGGTTTTCTTGTTGGTATCAAAAATGTTGATGACCATCTCATTTTCGTTACCTTTCCAGACTGCTACGTCTTGGTCGCTAATAGATTGTAATGAGGCGACAGAGAGATCTGTATGGAACAAGTTTCTTAACCGTTGACAGACTGTACTCGGATCAATAAATGCCAGAGTGGCAGCAGCTCCACATGCGGCATCAAATATACCAGAATCACGAGTCCTTTGGTCGGCTGCACCTAAAACTTCTGCAAGAACATCAATAATCTTTGAATGGTATACTTTCGTAATATAGCCAGGATCGATGCTAGTATTTAAAACTAAAGAAATCCAAGATGACGTCTTTGAGAGATCCACATGATGTGCAACAACTATCACCTTACTCAAATGCTCAGCCAAAAGATCTTTATCAAGAGAATTAGTCTTCTGTGAAAAGATACGGAATGCCAAAATCAAGCGAGAATAATCAAGATCCAAATTATTTTCATCAGTCGAAACCTTGTTCATCAAAATGGAATTAGCAGCCATTACCAAAGAGTCGCCAATCACGGATTGATTAAGGGAATATGCTTTCGTTAGTTCTTTGACATTGAAGGAAACCAGTTCTGGAGAAGATGATTTTGAGAGAATAAGGCCAACCCAAGATTTACCAAATTCTTCAGAAGCCTCTGTAATGTACTCAGTAGATGCTGATAATGCTTTTACAAACCAAAGTTTCTCTTCAGTAGATGATAGCTTCGAGTACACTCGGGCATTAACCAAAACAGATGGCGTCTTTTCCTTGTTAACTAGCACCTTATGAAAAATCTCGGAAGAATCGACAGTACTATTTATCAATTGGCAGGTTACCAACGTCACATATGGAATCACAATACCCTTGATATTGTTGGTTGCATTGATAATGATATCTTCGAAGCCGGATTTCATAATGGGAAACAACTCAGCAACAAGACTTGTTAGTGGAAGAGTTTTCTCGATCTGTTCAAAAGTATGCCCAAAGTTCGAGTACCAAAGTCTTCTGAGTTGAATTTTTGGTTCCTTAAGACCTTTAATGACTATATCTTTACTATCCTTTGGGATTGAACCACACTTTGCCAAAAACATCAAGTGAATAAAGAAGGCATTGAGGGATGCATCTAGAGAAATTTCATTCTGGTCCTTTGACACTAATGGTGAAATTGCAACAACAATCTTGGGCGAGACAACCTCCGAAGGCAAAATCGATTCAAGCACCTTATAAAACAAAGCCTTCTGGTCCGAAGCCGAGATACCCTGGATAGTCTTAAGAAGCTCTTCTGCGATCTTAGTGGTTGTTGCCTCAGAGGTATTGCTTTTAAGTACTATGAGCAAGTTATTCAAGGCCAGAGGACGAACTGAATCCTTAGAACTCTTCAAATGTGACACAAATTGCGAAAGCAGTTTCGATTTGGAAACGACATCTGCAATGTCAAAATCAGGAGAATAAGATTTAAGAAGATCATAAGAAAGTGCCAGTGATATCTCCGAAGATCTAACGATAGCTTTCTCCAAAACAGGAACAATGTTGGAGGAGAGTATTTCAATACTAACATGTTTGTGGAAGAAAGAAGACAACAGATATACGTTCAGAATTGGGGTCTTGGTAGCCAGGATTGCCTTGGTATAGTAATTCACTATTAGTGTTACATCATAAGATGATAGAGTACTCGATGATAGTAAGCTAATGAGACCTACGACTGATTCACTTGAGCCCTTTGATGCAGTAGCAGTCTTGATGTAAATCGACTTTTGGTCTGGCGAGAGGCTCATGAGGGCTCTTGATGCGGCTTTCAAAATGAATTTCCTTATTCTTTCTTTATGCTTTTTACCATCATCAAGCTTAGCCTGGAACACAATATCCATTATTTGAAGTTGTAAGGTGACGATGTTCTGGATCACATCTGAAAAGACATCTTTCGAGGCAAACGTAGAGATGATAGCATTTACGT
This sequence comes from Petasospora xishuangbannaensis, assembly GCA_030585085.1. Lineage (NCBI taxonomy): Eukaryota > Fungi > Ascomycota > Saccharomycetes > Phaffomycetales > Wickerhamomycetaceae > Petasospora > Petasospora xishuangbannaensis. Next base: position 74,975 of record JAJMBV010000017.1, on the reverse strand, counting down.
AAGAGGACATTGTAGACATATCTTCCAAAGCAACGGACTTGTACTTCATAGTCAACTTCGTAAATGCCTTGATGATTTTGACCAAAGACTCTGGTTTTAGCAGGATTGTCTGTACAAGCACATTTGTGGAAATCTTACTAAATGACGGGTCTGTAAGACGAGGGTAGCCCAGTATTAGAAGCTCCTGAATGGTATCTAAAGATCCTTCGTCGTTATCCTTGAAAGATAGGACATGCTCTTCCAGCTTTCTGAGTGCCAATTCCGCACTTTTATGGCTAGAGTAGAAAAGATCCCTTTCTAGCGTTTGTGACATCTCAGGCCACGCTAGTGACATCTGCTCCTGGCGTTAGTTTGCCTCCTTCATCCATACAATCGTAGTATGTCGTATTCTAAGAACTCACAATTTCAATTGAAGGTTTACAACCCAAAAAGTAGAATAGTTGGGCTTTATCGCCTCGAAATTGGCCGTGATACTCTGATCAACCTTTTCCAGTGGTCTTCGATCACCAGTAACCGCTGCAGTGTCGAAGTTTTTCACCTTGATACACCCAGACACCACACATACTGAGGACCCTTAAAAGGAATTATTTACCCGTAATTGAAGATAAAAAATGCACTTCACTATAACATCATAGATCCTCACAAAGTGAACAAGAAGATACTGTTGAAGAATAAATACATATTCCCGCACTGCTTGTTGGAAGGGCTCTATTACTATTCTGAGGTTGGGCAGTATTGTTCGGTCGACTGGGAAGTTTTTGCATAACTGGTATTACGCGCAGCTTTTTTATGCCATTCTATTGGCGTGCGTGGTGAAAAATTCTGGAAGAATCGTGTTTTTCCAGCTCACTCCCAAACGCTTCCCTGGTTTCTTCTCCTTATCAACTATTACAGTCGATGAGGAAAGGCTCTAGTTAGGTCATCCGTTTCAGTTGGCAATTTGTGTAGCTCTTTTTGCTTTGCGAATTGCGGACGCTGTTGATTGTGCCATGGCTGTTCACCACCTTATAATGGTACTCCATAAGTCTACTGAGGCTGCTCTAGTTGATCAATTGCTAGCTGTATTTCAATTATATTGGAATAAACTATTTGTGTTTCTCTAGTTTTGTTTCTTTTTTCCTAAGATTCGTACTGGGAGCGTAGACTTATACCAATTACCAACCTCTCCAAGGAACCCAAACATCACAAACCTTCTCGTCGTTGTCCAACACATAGAACACATTGAAAGCATTGACGGTAATACATGAATGGTTAGGCAAAATCTTCACCTTCGTACCTATTGGGATCATCGCAGCTGTCTCTCCTTGAACTGGGTTCAAAATACCGTGTTCTTGTGACATTCTCTCCAAGTACCACATACCATACTCTTTTGATGTGAGGACACGACCAAAGCCTGGATGCTTGCGAGACAGTTCTCTGGACATAACAATTACGCCGATGTTTGTAAGCATTTCACCAAGGTCATTCTTTCTACCGGCATACTGGGAAATGACAGAACCGATTACCGAACCTGCAACTTTATCCTCATTGATGGATCCTGTTGACACTTGTTGTAAATCGCAAAAGACATAGTTACCAGCATGAAACTCAATTTCACTCTTGATTTCAGAAATGATCTTAACAATCTTGGCGTTAGACTGCTCGAATACATGATGTTCCAGGGAGTGAATAGTTGGTGTTGCGCCAACAGAAACAACAAGTTTGGTGAGATCAAACGAAGGAATAAGCTTTTCCAGAGTGTCCAATCCTTTTTTGACAGTCTCTAGCTCACCAATCAATGCATCCTCTGCCTCTGTGAATGTGTTACAGCTATATGAATGACCAGAATGAACGTAGAAACCGTACAGTTCAACATTTTGGGCCTTAGAGATGGCATCCAAAACTGTTGAGAGATATTCAGTGTCCATAATACCCGCTCTAGCAGTTCCGGCATCCATCTTAACAATCACTGACCATGGCTTGTCGCTTGAATTCTTTGCTATGAAGTTAGATAGCAGTGTTACTTGATTTAATGAATCCAAGTGCGTTCGGAAATACTTCACCTTCTCTCTTAGTACTTTGATTTGAAGCAATGCATCTAGGGTGTAGTTCGGTAAACCAAAGATGATATCATCAACAAATTTCTCTCCTGTTTTCTCTTGATAATCAACAATAGCCCATGCCTCTTTGAGCGTGGACACAACAACAGAGGAGTGCTTCTTTCCTTTGTAATTTGGTAAATCATAACCCATCTGCATCTTGGTCACTGGAATACATTTGTGCGTCTTAACATGTCCTCGAAACCTTGCCCCCATCGCTTCAACTCTCTCAAGCATCCGTGTACAATGGGCTTCAACCACACTCTTCTTCAGAGTAAAAGAGGGCGTAGGAAGTTCATCCCAGGACTTACCCTTGTAACTGTCCAAGAGAAGGTCCTTAATTTTTGGCTCTGGAAACGCCTCAAGTGGACTCACAAAAGACATAGTAGTCAGCACTCCAGCGAATTGATTCTGGTACTTTTTGGTTGTACTCCTATAAGATCGCGAGTGTTCTTCGGGCTGAATTTAAAGTGATTCTATCGGAGATCAAAAATGTCGAGAATATCTTATCAGAACAAGCCGACTCTATCCGACCTGCCCTCGGAGAACTCTCAATGATCGCCGAATCCAGTCATTCTATAGGGAGATCGTTACACAGATAGAATACTAAGAAAACAGAAGCATATAATAATGGCTGGAAAGAAATTCCAACAAAGAGAAAGCAATTCGAATTCAATAAGTTTGTTGTAATCTCAAGTCTTAAGAAGATCCCCAAGTATTTTTGGGAGAAAGAGCCGTGTGAAGAGAAAGAAGTGATATGGAACAAAAAAAAGAACAGAGGAACGAATACATGAAAAATTCCAAATAAAAGACACAAACTTATACTATCAGTAATCCATCTCACTTTTCACAGATCCAAGAGCTTTTGAATCAAACCGACCATCATCAGCAGTTGGGCAGTGTTTTGTATCATCCGTGAAAGTTGGTGTTTGTGGCACTCCGAAGTACATGTAATAGGGAGCAGGAGGAATAACATTAGGTGAGCTCAGCACACCTGGACCCTGGGGAAACTCAACCATTGGAGCCTCTGGATAGTAATATGGATAAGAGGGGTATGCCATTGGAAATGGTGGCTGTTCGTAGACCAGGTTATCTTTTGGTGGGTATGGGTAGTAGTAATAATGGGAAGATACTGGTGGGTGTGAAAGGGCAAGCGTAGAATTTTGTGAGGCTGCATGATTGATACTTCTTCTCATAGCAGATTTAGAATGGAATCTTCCCAAAGACCCATTAGATGATTCTTCGGTCAAATGGTCTGAAGCCGAGACTGTGGTAGTGGAAAATACTGATTTGGCACCATCACCGTTAGATGAAGAGTTTAATGTATGATTGCTCGGAGAAGAGAGAGGAGTTTGCTTGTCAACTGAATTCATTGCAGCCTCTTCTTCATTTTTGGATGGAGTACAGTACGACTTAACGGAATCACCTTCATATGTGTAAAACTTCCCACTTCTTTCGTTACTGAACGATACCGAGCGACTTTCATTGGTATAACCTGATTTAGCGGATATTGAGACAGAACGGTGAAAGCGAGGATCGCCAAAGTGACCCATTGGTGTTCTTTGTGCCGTCTCAATAAGAGAACCTGACCCGGTGCTGGCTCTTCTGACTGGCAAGTTGACTGGTGGAGGAGCAAGGTTTAATCTTGGGACATTGGAGGTATGTTTCTTCTTCTTATGATGGAGCTCTCGGTATTGAACATGCATAGTCTTTTCCATAAAGACGGCATGATTCTCTCTTTCAACGGCAGCAGCTGCTGCTATGTCGTTGGCGAACTTGATAAATGCAAAGTTATTCCCCGGCCTTAACACTAATACGATCTCGGAGATCTTACCGTGTCTTGAAAATCTTTCATTTAGAAGATCTTTAGTTACCTTGTAGTCAAGCTGCCCAACAAAGATGGAGCACTTATCAATCTCAACATCTTCATCTATGTACGATCCTTGAGTAGGATGTTCAATGTTCTGGGCCCATTCGACAATCCAATCCGGGCTAAGTCTGAGATTCGCATAAGCTCTAATGGCGTCGTCTCTGTAAGCAAATTGAGCGAACCACGCCTTGTTCAAATTGGACTTCCTGTGAGTAGTATCGTTATTTCCAACAATCTGCTCAATTTCACCATACTCTTCCAATGTGCCTTTAATATCCTTCAATGGAATCTCAAAGCCGTTACAAGTAGCTATGTATAATGTACGGTTTACTTTTGCAGCTTCACAACGAATTGCTCTTCCATTGAGGATTGTATGTTGTGCCTCTTTCAAAGCATGCTTGGCATCCTTGTCATTGGTGTACTGAACAAACGCGTAGGGTCTATTAGATGGATCTCTCAAGACCTTGACTAGAGATAATTCACCCCACTGTTCAAAATGCTTGGTAACCGATACAGACAACTCGTCATCTGTTAAACTCGCAGCGAGGCTTGCAACAAACACGCAAGAAGAAGGGCGGCCACGAATAGACTCTAGCTCTTCACTTTTCTTCCTTGACTCCTTATTGATGTTTTCCTCACCCATTGTCTGGTCGCCTTCGTCATCTAAAACATCGAGCTTTCGGTTCTCTGAATCGGTGTCACTGTCAGATTCATCAGAGGATGAAAAGGAAGTTGGCATCAAGCTACTCATCGACTTCGGCTCGTAGACACCATCGACAAGTGGTTTCTCGAACTCCTCAAGTTTTTCCAACTCATTTTCGATACTTTCCACGACAGCAATCAAAGGGCCTTTTGGTGTCATCTTTGGCAAGTCTGTTCAGGTTTATTTCTTTGATCTATTAGTTTTGCTGATAGCGTACAGTACAAACCAGCAAACTAGTTGTATCTCGCTCAAATTTAGCACTCTGAGAAAGTCTCGAATATAGTGGGGAAAGTAATAGAATATGCAGAAAACCAGATGATTCTCAATAGAAGTGCCGTACGTGTGTATATTACCTTTCCAAGCTTAGGAAGAAAGAAAAAGTTGGAGGGGAGATGGCCTTATATAAACTAAGAAGGAACGATCTAGGCCCACCCTTTTTCGCCAGGTTGCGCCGTACTTGTTTTATTAAATGCACATTAGACATGCATGAGATGTTGTGGTTTTTGCTCAATTAGAGTTTAGAGATTACGATATCGTCAGGATCCGCATGGATATGCTGGATTGGAAGAACACTCAATAGTCCCTATAGAAAGGAATATTCAATTTGAAGAAACGTGAAAAGAGTGCAAATTTATGAAATGAGCAGCGCTCCAAAGGCGAGGTGTTTTCAAAAAGCTGCGCCGTTTACCGCCGTAGTTAGAGCAGCTTTTAGAGGTGGTCTTATTTTCGATGGTATTTCACGTAGAAAAGTCCGCCTAGAGAAAATAATCTCATATCTGTCATTTGTCCTGCATTTGGTTCTACGGTCGTGTCTGCAACTTATACATAGCTAGCATATATCTAGCAAACCTATTTCTGGACAGGGCAGCCACCTCACTAAGACAGGTGGAGGATTATGGCGAATATCAGATCCCTTGATAGGAATCGCAAACATAAGGCGTTTCACTTTCGAACATTGGGATTCGTCGTATGAGGCTTATAATGAAACATCTAAATTCTTGGGTTCCTCTTGTTCAAGGGACCTTCTCGAAACACTGCCCTCACAGAAGGGATGTGTGATAGAATAGAAAAAAGAAGGCAGACAGGATTCATTATGTAAGATCGTAAGCATAAGATGTTTCACTCGAAGTTATCACATTGGACATTTTGTGTGCCAGTCCAAAGCTGCACAAAACAAGGTTCAAGACTGTTTGTCCCATGCGGGTCGGAGCACATATTACACGCATATCAAACACATACAACTCGCATGTTACACGTTCCTTGCGCATGGCGTTGCAACATGTACTGGATAAGGTGTCAGATATAGGGGTCCATCTGTCTCGTTTATGTATCACTTTCGGTTCCACTCACACTGTAGAAGTGTTTTCGAAAGTCCGCATCATTGGATTCAGCAAAGGCCAGAAGCAGAGTTAAGAAACATTCTCCGGTAACTAGCATTCTAACCCATGTTGTAGAAGTGGCTTGTACAGAGTTGGAGTGCTGGGCTATTGCCCTGGTGATTGCATAACTGCAGGAAGCTGCCAAAGAAAACCTCCTCAATCGAACTAGACAGAAGGCTGCAGTCACGCAAGCACAAAGGTGGACACCTTCGTATCAACGCTGTATCAGTAACTTCACCTTAGCAAATTCCGAACCCCATATCTTTGTTCAACACATTCTCTCTCCTATTGGGTTTTTGTTGTCGTGGTGCCCTTTTCGGCTGCTCTTTGCCACAGCAAAGTGAATCGCAAGACTTGTTTCATATTCCAAAAAAAGGATACAGAACTTGCGTCCTGTATGGGGAGATGGTTGGCTTTGCAAATGTCTACAATAGTTCTTTGTTTCATTCCTCCTATAAAGCCTCTATATAAGAAACATCACAGTATTCATGGCACTTTTATCCCTACACAGATTTACTCTCCTGGTAGACCCCCACCTATTCGCCTTGCTAGATCACGTGCTGCTGGCCATGTCCTTATCACCGAATCAGGAAAAGAAGTACGATCCCGATGTGCAGCATTGGACTGCAAGTGCTGCATGCACGTCATTAAAGTATGCTGCCCCCAAATACGGTTGACGATCGGGAACCAGGGATTGATAAAATACTCTCATGCTTACGGATTAGCTAAATGAGACCAGGCTTTTGATTCTAGAAAAATTGGTAATATCCAACACATATAAAGCACGGTGTTTGGGGATAGTTACGGTTAACGAAAGAGAGTATAGTCTTGTTGCTCTTGGAATCTCTTTACTAAGGTTTTCCTACAATACAAACCGTATATTCTCTTGGTGCGTAATAGCATGCCCCGCAACAGATAATTTGAGAGACTAGAGGCTTCTGACAAAACGCCAATTAAGTGAGATGCCCATGTGCTAGTGATAGGGGTTGGGATTAATTGTAGACAATAATCTTTGCGCTAATTATGCATAGACACTACATCGAGCATGAATCACCAAGACGACACCCTTTAAATGCTGAAAACTTAATTGACATATTGCGTGGCATATCTCTTGACATAGTGCATACGTGTGCGTGTGCAATGTAGCATATCCAGAGGCTTTTTTTGGTGTTCGCTCTACGACCTTCGAACTTTCATGGCCTGACTCTGCTTCTTGGCCAAGTTATACTGTTGCTCTTCGTCGGCACAGGTATCAGACTTCATTTCTTTTTTTATTCATCTTTGAAAGCGACGGTCTCCACTCTATATTGATATATTAATAAGCGATTGTGGCCTATTGAAACTAATTTTTTATTCTATATCTTTGAGATAGTATAGCCGGTTCCAAAAGATCTGATTACCTTAAGGAGAGCAATATATATTTTAAGAATCTTTGAAGGGACTCTTCATAGTTCTATTGGGGTCATTTTAAACAGTTATTTGTTAGTTGATAGTCACTTTGTTAATGGAGTTTACACACATTATGCATTAGTCGTAGTAGATATCAGTTGTAGGCACTAGTTAAACTAATTAAAAACTCTGCCATACGTTCAATACCAACCGAATCGTGCAATAGAGTGATCTATTTAAATGCCTCCGTGGTCTGGTTACTTTTTGTGTACAGCCTAGAATTCTCTTTAGTATCTTTGGTAAGGTGAATCTATGACTTAGGAGCATTTGGTGAGCATCAAATGTTCCTGTGAGAACAGCGCAATGGTAAAATAGTACTACCCTAGAGGAGATCGTACAAACGAAATTGGTTCCAATACAAGAGATTATGTTAGGAATATACGGTTCATGAGGTAGCAGGGGTCCGGTAATCTTACCATAACTTCCAATACTTCAATAAATTGTTTAGAAACAAACATGAATTCTGATGATAATGACAGGCAAAAAATCATTCCACTTTGGTTTGATGGAAGGCCCCAATATCAATTTTCAGTAACTTGAATCTCAACAAAACATAGGCAACGAATCTGTAAATCACAGCAACACATGCCAAAATTCCAAAGTAGGATTTGTACTCTTGTTTCAGACCATAGGTTTCCAATACTTGTTTACCGGTACCAAGTAAACAGTTTCCGTTTGAATCCATTGAAGTATTTTCGCAAGAAAACCTCAAGTCGTCAGGGAAACCCATATTCAGTACAATAGCGATCATATACTTCAAAGGGCTCATGTAGTTTACACCTTTAAGGAAAGAATCCATATCCAATGACATAATACCTGCCATGAATACCCCAACTGAGAGAAAAACACTCACAGTGTTAACTGCAAATCCAGCCTCCATAAAGAGTGTGTTAGTAATGATGCCTAAACTTTCACCACATACAACTGTCATGAATGAGCAATAGGCCAAGGTAAAGTACATTTCAACAGTACGAGGTAAACCGATAATAGGACCAAAGAAACACGCCACAATCAAAGATGACATGATATCAAATGGAATTTCAATAAGCATGTAGCTTAAGAAGAAAGGTAGTACACCATATACACGATCGTTATGCTCATGATAAAAGTAATTTCTTTGCTGTGGGTATGAAGCCAAGTTGTTCAACATTCCACAGAAATAGAGAGCAGTAGTTTGTTGAATTGCTCCCAATCTGTTTTGAACACCATCAGAGTTTGTCTTTAGAGGGGCCATGTACAACGCGACAACCACGCCTACACCTAGTGAGTTTCCAATCTTCGCACTAACTATAGCATGATTACGAATGGTGGTTCTGGCAAACTGTTTTGTACACTCGATCAAAGCTAACATGAAGCTGCATGGACGACGAATATGCTTGGAGAATTTTTTTTCGAATGTCGACAAATTTATGATTTCGATGTTATCAACGTGTGGCTTTGGTTGCGAGTTCCAGTGGTTCAAAAGTATCTGTATTCGATCTTTGGAAACTTCTTCCCTATGAGCTGACTGAACATTTAGCGAAATGAGATCCAATATATGATCCGCTGAGTTTGTGAGATTAGGGCATGGGTATCCAAGACGTTCAAAGTAGCTTACAATTTCAGTCTGAGGACCATTGTACCCAACATTACCTCCTTTAGAGAGAAGAAGAACCTGACCAAATTTTGTGAACAAATCTGACCGAGGTTGATGAATAGTCATAATGATGGTCTTTCCTTCATCGGCTAAGTTTTGCAAAATTTCCAGAATCGTAGCTGCAGTGAATGAATCTAGACCCGAGGTTGGCTCGTCCAAGAACAAAATCTTTGGATTGTTTAATAATTGAATACCAATGGAAACTCTTCTCTTTTCACCACCACTAATACCCTTGATAAACTCACTCCCAATGAGAGTATTGGCACAACCACGCAGGCCTAGTTTAGCAATTACTTCGTCAACAATGCATCTTCTCTCTTCCGCAGTGGAGTTTTTCAATCTCAAATTGGCAGCCATGTGGAGAGTTTCACGAACACTCAAAGTATCAAGCAAATGATCATCATCTTGAGAAACATACGAACAAACCTGATTCATCATTTTAGAAGAGACTTTCAAATTGTTAAAAAGGATAATACCACTGGACTTGTATCTGTTAATCAAGTCCGAAGAGAGTCTTCCAGAAATCAGATTTAACAGAGATGATTTACCAGAACCAGAAGGGCCCATAATTGCGTTGAGCTTACCAGATTTGAAAGAAGCATTAATGCGATCCAAGATAACTTTCTGCTCTTTCGCTTTCTTCACTTTAACACTCAAGTACACGTCATGAAGGGTGACATCAATGGGGCCATCGTCTGCGAGCATAGCTGCCGTGTGATGGCGTGTCTCATGTAACACCCCTCGTGATTCAGAAGTCCCCTTAATCTGCTTGGACAACGACACATCAACAGGCTTAAATGTTAATAACATCCCAGCTGCAACATATAAACCAACAGACCATGCAAACACTACGAAGACACAAATAACAATCCAATGAGGCCTTCTGAATCCATACTCCTCTAGAATCACATCATCAGTGAAACTAGAACACAGACTAGCATCAGTATATGGGCAGTCGCCGACATAGCCCTTGAATTGATTTACCATCGCCGCACCAAAACTGTACCATATATAAGCAACATACTTTGTCCATCTAACATACACGGGCATGGTTTTGGCGTTAGCAAAAAATCCACAAGCAAAACTTTGAAGGGTATAATTCAAATTGGCGATCAAACTGGCCCCTGCATAGTTCCTGAAGAGGGATACAGCAAAGGTAGCACCAGTCATGGAAGTCAAATGTGTGAGAAAGACAACAAGCCAGTAAATGAAAAATTTAGATGCATTGGCCTGAAGTCCATACATGAAGTATGTGATACACGAGTAGAACATTGTGACTAGAACGTCCTCAGTAAACAACTTGGCTAATCTTCGTGACAGAAGGAATCCCATAGCAGAGACGCAGTGATCTGAATGCTCACGGTCAAATACCTTAATGTCCGTATTACAAAGCCTAAATGTCTCAAAGAGTAGCATCAAATAACCTTGGAGGGCACAAGCAGAATAGATTGCTCCAGTCATTGTACGAATCCCAGCAAGATCTTGCTCAGGTTTGTAATACACCCATCCACATATGATTCCCATAAAGATCGATTCCGCTAATAGAGAAAAGAGTGTAGCTGTATCTCGAATTGTTAAGACATGTGTTCTTCTTGTGAGGATGGATAGTTCTCTCCAGAAAGGTGCTTTCTTGAGAGCAATCTTTTTCGTTGTGACCTTCTCAAGAGGAGAATCATCCAGAACAGTTTTGGAGTAAATATTCCAGTGCTTAGTGAACTCTCTAAGCCGCTTTAATCCTTCTTTCTCAGAAGATAAGGTACGAATATCAACAGCAGTAATATCAACGAGGAAATCCGCTGGGTTTACACTGTTTGGGACAACATGGCCAAACTTCTGAAAGTATGTGAGTACGTAGTTAACCTTGAAAGAATATACTGTGTAGCCCCTCGAGAGGATACAGAGATAATCAAACAAGAAGAAAATATCTGATCGTGGTTGGTGGATACTTATAATTATTGTTCGTCCCCTCTTGGCTAATGTTTTTAGCGTTCTTATGAGCAAGAAAGCAGAGTATGCATCAAGACCAGAAGTTGGCTCGTCAAGGAATAGCATGGAAGGGTTTGACAGAAGCTGGATTCCAATACTAAGCCGTCTCTTCTCACCACCTGAGAGACCTTTGTGTGTGGAATCTCCAACAATTGTTGATGCGCAATCTTTGAGTCCCAGTTCCAGAATGACCTCTTCAACAAGCTGTATTCGATCCTCCCGGGTAGTTGAGTCAGGGAGTCGGAGTTCTGTGGCATAGAATAGTGTCTCGCGACATGTCAAATTGGGTGATAGAATGTCCTGCTGAATAACATACGCATTTCTGACAGCATCGAGTGAGGAGCCGTTGTACAAAATCTCCCCCTTTTTATTGAGTGTTGAGCTACTCAAAGAACGATTTGCAAGTACGTTGAGGAGAGTGGTCTTACCTGATCCTGATCCACCGATAATGGCCATGAGAGACCCTGCAGGTAAGTCAAAGGATGTTTCATGAAGGATAGTCTTTAGAGAGCCATTGTCACCAGCTTCTTTCTCAACATCAGGGGTTCGGGTTTTCTTAAGCCAGCTGAGATTAATGATTCCATTGGTTCTCGCCGAAACTGAAAGGCCTCTCACTCGTACTGAGACAGGATCGATTTGTGCGAAGGACAGTTTGTTTGTTTCACATATCGAGGTGCCGTCACTGGTACTCTCTTCGTGCACAATAGGCCGGCCTAGAAGTCCCATTGTTCCTATAAATGTATGAATCTCTGTGAAGATACGCAGCCGCCAACTTCCCTGGTAAAGTTAAAGCCCTCGGAATGCTTCGATAGTACTATAGCTTATGAAAGGACTGTTAATTGCCTATGGTTGCACGATCATTATTGGTTGCTCGGGCCGTTAAATTGTCCGAGTCCGAAAAGGGTACGCGCAACACTTCTAAATGGGCGGCCAGCCAATGCGATTAAACTACTACGCCAGGCACGTCATCTTCATTTCATGTCATCATTCATTTTTTTTAGTATAGACAGGCCCGTTAGAACACATATACCCAAAGAAAGGGCCATTAAGTAGAAACACATGAGGGCAATTCCAAAGCAGACTGTTACAAAACCAAACAAGAATACACATGGGCATCGGCATCGGTAGATATACAATGCTTAAATAAGTCTTTCAATTAACTCCTTCACCTCGTTCTCAATAAGGATATAAAACTTGTTATTAAACCGGTCATCGTCTGGAAGCCTCTCTTCTCTTAAAAATTTAGTGATTTGAGATTTGATTCTCTGGAGCTCGTGCTCTTTATATCCATCATCAACGCCAGCATCAATACTTCCAGCAGATTGACTGGATTGATAAAGATTGACATCACTTGTGAGCCCATTCACAAACATATCGCTCAAACTGACACTGCTCAGCGGGTTATACGGTTGCTGACTGAAGTTAATAGCTTGAGAGTTTCCTCCACCAGTTCTGATAGCTCTTGCCGTAATTTGTGTAGCGGGAGTTGATTGCAAGGGAGGAAAGAAGTTATCACCAATAGAAGTCTTTTGCTGCTGGTTTCCTTTAGAAAACAAGCTAGTTCTGCCGTGAAGTGGTTTTGGGATGATTTGATCGGTATATAGTGGGTTAAAGTCAACCAGGTTATTGTTAGTGTCGTTTCTCAAGTACTTCAATCTCAAAATCTGGAACAAGTATCTAATAAGAGTGAAACAATTCTTAATGATCGATCTCTTTTTGTTATCGAACTTAATGAAGATCAAGTCAATAGCCTTATCCAGCAAGTGATATCTGATGTCATTTCGTAATTCGTATGATTTGCTATCGTGCTGCTTCTCCAAGTCGGAAATCAAGTTCGTAAGGATCAAGATAATAGCATCAAAAGGTAAATTATTTCGAATCTCCCAGTTGAATCTGTTGTAAATGTCGTCATTATTGTTTTTCAAGAACTCGTAAAGATAATGCAAAGACGATGGGATCAAATTATGCGATAAGTCATCATATGAGTAGTGAGTTAAACTCGTATCGGAGTTGAAATACGAGCTGTCATTGGATCTGAACAAAGCGTCTATACTGAATTTGCATTTTTTCTTATTGATCATTTGATCGTAACTGCTGTGGAAAATCTGGTTGTTACCATCTTCATTTGTATTCAGAACATTAGATAGCACAATCTTTTTCTGTAACAGCAGTAGAGCACGGTCACAATAGCCATTCAGCATGTATTTGGCCCAATCAATAAAGGTTTTATCCTCATAATCCAACTTTCTTGACTTCTCAAAGTTCTCCAGGTTAATAATTGAAGCATTACAGCTGATATGCAAGTCAAGAATCTTTTGCTTCAGAACTTGGATTGTATTGAATGGTAATATTTGAATGCCATAGATAAATCTCGTCAGCTCATTCAGGATTAGTGTGAATCTAAATTTACCATTCACAAAACAAATTTCAGGGAGCAAAACATTTTGAACATATTCAAGAGGCAATGATGTATCGAACTCGTCAAGTCTTATGAGCGGAGTAGACATCTGTTTGAGTGCAGTCATACAATCTAAATAGAAGATCTCCCACCAAAGAAGCCTTCTCAATTGGATAACTGCAGGGTTAGAAATGTTGTGAAATGTAGCAGGATCTCTATGTAGGTTAATTGATTGGGCGATTCTCACCAAAATACCAATATCCACTAAATGAGGATTCTCAAGAGTGCTGTGCATAATGACAGAAGCTTGTAAAACTTTCAGCGAGTACCTATGTGGGTATTTGATCGCCTGTAGGACACTTCTTGCAACTCTCAAGTACCTGTGAATTTCGTTACTTAGCTCAAATTTTGTAATCTCATCGTAACTGAACTCAAAGCACTCATCTTTAGAGGCAGCATAAAGAACCGCAAACAAGAGCATGATAAACTCCATTTTGTTGTCCACCGTTCCCTCCCAAAAGGAATCGTGCTCCTGTAAAAACTCCTTCAGATCTAACAGTGGTAAAACGGAGTGGACGCAGGATGCATAACGCTTTACCAGGCCGTAAGAACGTTCCTTAGATGGTAAACAGGCGTAAATTTCTTCAAGCTTCCAGTTTGGAATCACATGAGGTTTACGCAACAGGATGACCGGAACTGTTTGACTCTGTAAATTGAGCGGAGTTGAGCCAATATTGTTGTTGTTAAAGCCGTTAGCAAAAGCATCCATGAGCTGGGCTCTTGGAGGAACAGAATTCTGTGGTGTCTGCCTCACAGAGAAGTCACTAAGAACTGAATTACCAAGGGGGTGAGCAAGAGGGTCATATAAAGAAGTTTGATTTGATGATGAAGTTGTCTTATCACTTGGAAGAACTTGTGGGTTATGAAGTTTTGGAGGTGAAAGACTCTCATTACTAGTCGAACTGTCAGAGTCTGAGAATGTTAGGCGATTGTCTTTTGGGGACTCGTCTTTTTCGGAACCCGAATCATGCACGGCACTACTTGGCGCTCGTTGTTGATGAAGATGATGCATGTACTGTTGTGGTTGCTGTTGCTGTTGCGGTTGTTGTTGTAGCTGATGTAGTATCTGATGCTGTAGCTGTTGTTGCTGTTGTTGTGATGAAGCTCCAGGAGTGAAAACAGATATAGATGATGTCAATGGCTCCAAACGGGGCTGGATCGTACGGTTTGGTCTTGGTTGCAGCTGAGGCCGTACTTGGGGCTGAATTGGCTCCATCAACAGTCTTTCAGATGGTTGTGTCAGCTGTAGTTTGGGTAACTGTGGAGGGTCTTCATTGGGTGAGATCCTCTTCATCCTCTTATGCTTCGTCTGAGTCTCGGGGTCTGTCTCTGGCGGCGATGGGACCGACGAGGATACTGTTGTAAGGGTCTTTGCCTTCTCAATATACTCTTTTAGCTCCTGTTTCTTCTTTAGTTCGAGCTCTTTATCAAAGTCCCGGTTTTTCTTGCCTCTGGAGACTCGATCGTTAACAAAGTACTTGCATTCAAGATCGTTCTTGGTACAGTTTTGGCACACAGGGTGTTCTCTCGAGCACTTGACTTTTCGCTGGTGACAAGGAACACACGAGTGGATCTTTCTCTGGCGTACTTTTTGGATCTTATACACCTTACCATCTCCCATCACCAGCGCGTTCTGGTCCTTCATAGGAACCAGTTTCTCATCTGCCATTTTGACTCGCAATCGATCTGGGATGAATGTGGTGGATAGACTCTCTAGGTTGGAGATGCCAAAACCAAGTTAGGCACCACCCAAAAATGTTCGTCTGTTGACTACAACCTTGTAGTCGTAGTCTTCTAGTCCGCACGCACAGATGTCTCAAGGGGGACGGGTGTGTGAAGAAGGATGGAAACAGTGCTTTTGTTAGACAACACTAACAATAAGCCACCACCAACGAAGCACTACCCAACAGGTTGAGTGCACGACGCACAGAAAGTATCAACTCGTGTTGAGCGCCTCACACAGGTCCTGGAACCGACGTAAAGTGTCTTCAGCAAAACGAGAGGCTGTTAATGACTAGAATATGCCCTTTTCTCTCGGTTAGTCCGCTCCGTGATGGAAGCGGTGCGGTCTATCCGTACGTGGTGAGGCTGAACACACAGCGTAGCTGAGATGTAGGAAACCACGCTATAAAGGCCGCGAAACAAACCCACTTTTATCGTGGTATAGGCTATTCACGATGGGTATCAAAGGAAGTTCTGGGAATTCCAAACAAACTCGTTTCTGTATGTTGTTTCTTTCTCCAGCTAGAAATGCCCAAGCCATGGACGTGGTGTGGGTGGGTTGTTGGTTTGGGGGATAAGCGAGCGGAGTCGGCCGACGCTCAGTTTCCCGTCGCTATTACTCCGGACGGTTGCTGCCAGAGAGCCCAAAACGGCAATCGGAAAGAGTGTTTCGACGCGAAACAAAGGGGCGACAGAAGACGACAAAGGCCGCGAAACGGCTAAACCCGACGAAAACGGACTCGCGACACGCAAAATCGGCGAAACAGTGGGCCAAACTGCGAAAGAGAAGCTAATGGACAAATGACGGCGGAGATAGCCGGAAATGGACGGAGAGGACAAAAAATGGCGGACACCGTGAAATGGGCAGGCCGTCGTCTAAGAGAATCAAACAAGGCGGTCGCGAAAACCCCAGAGAGTCATTCCGGATTGATCCGGCTCGTGACACAGAGATGGGCATAGTTGAAGAAGAAGAAGAGAACTTCAAGGAACAGTTGGAAGAGGCCTTAAGAAGGTCATTATGCGAATGAATTTATATCTTTAAAATAAATTATCACTCTTGAGTTATAGGATATACCATACCGAGCGAAGCATGTTGTTGATGTGACGGCTAATTTACGATAACGGAATAGTGTGCGGTTATATGTGAATAGAGGTTTTAAAACAAGGGACTCCAGCAAGAAAAAAGGAGTCTTTCCGTCTTTATGTGAAAATGTAGCTACAATGCTCTTAAACAGTCATCGACTTAATGAATATATCAAGTTTGCCAACCAGCAACATCACATATATTTCTACCATATAAAATATTCTGGTATGGCTTAATGTCATTCAAAGCCCCAGTTGTAATATCCAATCTTGAAGTCATGACACCAGTCTCTCGACACTCGGTACGCATAAGCACCAATCTCCCTGACCCCAACGGAACTGTGAATCGGTAAGTGGAAGTAGTCCCATTTTGGATTCATTGTCTCTTTGTCCCTTTTTTCGCTTCCGAGAAGCTTCTTGTAACTATCAATAGTATTAGAGTAGTGCTTTTGAAGATAAAACACATTCAAAAATCTCTCTCCTTCGGATAAGGCACGCCTTGAGTACTCCCTGTACTTAAGCTGGTTCTTCAAATGAGCAGACATTGCTTCTTCAAAATCCATGCCTGATAATATACCGCCTCGTTTCTTGGCAACCACCAGTTCCATGTTCTCATCAATAATCCTGGCCATGTGTTCATATATCACAGCTTTAATTTGCAATGTCAGCCCCATCATATCAGAAATTTCGTTATTCTTACAAAGTACTTCAGCATGATCGACTAGGACCATAAGACCATGCCAGGACGTTGTTATACATACCTTCCTCTTTAGTTTTCTCATTTTGTCCTCACAATGAAATGCCGCAGTGAAAAGTATTATGGAGTCCAACAGACAGGCCACTGCGAGTTTTGGGTTATCATGCCTACTTGCGTCAGCTTTGTGCTTTCGATCTTTCGCCTTCAGTAAAAACTCCTTAAACTTCCTATCAAGGTCTTCATACAATTCTTCGGTTGAAGAGCACCCCATACTCAAGGGGTTGGCATTAGTTAAGCCTAGATCCGACTTCAACAGTTTCTTTGTGGGCAGATTTTCTTGTTTCAACATGTCAGTAGACGACCTTTTCTTAGTAGTCCTGATCCCAAGACCTATGAGGACTTCTTCTTCCGTGACAACAGTTGGCGATGACTTCTTGGTCTTGTACTCCGCAGACTTGACGAATTTGGAGCTCCTCTTGTAAAATTGAGGAATATGAAGCGTTAGAAAGAACTTTCTAACATCTTTGCTTCGCACAAACCTGTACGAATGCACTCCGAGATACTCAATTTTTTCGAATTGATGTCTTGCTATTTGTGGAGCGGAGGAGGTATCCTCCTCTTCACTAGAGATATACTCAAGAGGTGACTCTAGTTGTGCCTTCTGACCCTTATAAGTTTGTTGGAAGTCATATTGGGGAGGTAATGTGGGTGAAAGCATGAGTGGTAATGGAGAGCCCTCTATATCTTCAGTCGTTCTCTTAGTGTTGTTGCTATTGAGCAGTTGTTGTGGTAATCTCGGAGACAAGATAGGGGGAAGGGGAAAGTTGTGGTCAACAATCGCCTTAATTAGTAACTCTGGAGTGTTCCACGATGGCTTTAAAGGATCACCAAGCTCTTCAGGCGGCGTGGGTACAGCTTCAGCAACAGCTTTAGCGTCGGAAGTATCGCTGGTAGAAGGGGGGCTGGAATGCGGCTGCTTGTCCTTCTTCTGTCGAAGATAATCACCCAAACTCCGCTTCTTAGGTAGAAGATCACTCATGATGAAAAATTGCAGAACCAATGACGGGTTATTCTTGCTTATAAGCTGGTTTGGGCTTTGTAAGGTGACTTTCTTTGTTTGTCTCTCTGTTGACGATTGAGATGCAAGCGTTATTTACAGCGAATATCTTTATAATGTCCGGGTGTTATACCAACCAATACTGTCTCGTATAAAGTCCAATAATAGAAAGCCATGAAGGGTTCCTTTAAAGCATTACAATATTCTGATCTTGTAGGGTTCACAGATTCTTTGTATATAAATTCGTTTGTAAAAAGCAATATTGAGTAGCCAACTTGGACCCCACTATCTTACGATATGAAACTACTGTGCTGGTCTGGTTTTCCTTGACAAAAGAATGCTATTTGCTAGCCAGAGATCAATTTCTGAGAGTGCTAAAACCATTTTTGATCTTGGCTAATGAATTCTGGGTAATACATACTTCTTTCACGAGGCTAGGTTCCAGCCTGTCTCTTCTACGGCTAGATTTGAATAGTAGGGAGGAGCTAGTAGATGTTTGAGAAACCAAAAAAACAATGGCTATCTTGGCCATAAACCAGTAATAGACAATAACAATCTCATTTCAATAAAATTTGGCGATGTAGATCGAAAAGATTTTAGGTAGATTCTAGCGAGTGTTGAAACACGTCCTTCGTTGATAACAACCCTGTATGAAACAATTCCTTTATTGAAAAGCTAATATCTTTTACTCTTCTTAACATGGGATTTGTGTGCTCTAGAATAGACAGAGTTCATATATATAAATAAAATAAAAGCCAAATAGATTTTTCGCCAATTGCTAGATTTGATTCATGGATCAACCGTTTCGAACAAAATGGGGCATACGGAAATTGCTTAATTTGCTCAATATGGTTAAAACTCAAACTCATAGGTACCAGATCCGATACTCTTCTGGACACCATTTGGCAAATCAACTTCAGCAGTTGCGTTCAAAGGAACTTTGACAACGTACTTTGTCTTTTCACCAACACGTTCCCATTTAGACTCTATCCACCCATATGGCGATTTGTGCTTGGTCTCAGCATAATCTAAATCACCACCAATCATTGGTTTGAAAACGATGTTATCGTAGGCGTAGCTGCCCATTTTTAGACCACCAATACGCTCATTCATCCACAGTGCCACAGCACCAAGAGCATAGTGGTTAAAAGAAGTCATGTCACCAGGGTTAATTGTCCCATCTGGAAGCATGCTATCCCAACGTTCCCAAATAGTGGTGGCACCGATAGACACTGGGTAAAGCCAAGATGGACACTCCTTCGTTAACAACATCTTGTATGCAACATCAATATGGTTCGTAAGAACAAGAGCTTCAGTAACAAATGGTGTTCCGGCAAATCCAGTACCAATCTTATAATCGTTTGACTTACAAAGAGAAGAAAGTCTTTCACCGCCGTATGCTAACTGGGCATCTGTAGGATAGAGGCCAAAACAAATAGTCAAGGAGTAAGCAGTCTGAGACTCACACACAAGTCTCCCACTGTTGGTGATATACTCATCGATAAAGTCCTGCTTACACTTTCTGGAACACTCAGTGAAATACTCCAAATCGCTAGTCTTAGACAAAATTTTAGCAGTTTCAATTAACTGTTTAAGAATCAGATATAAGAATGCATCAGCAACCATATCTGCATTCGTCATAGCCTTTGCTGGGTCATCATGAGGAGCAGATGGGTCAAGCCAATCTCCGAGTTGCAATTCAACCTTTGCCCATCTGATTTTACCAGGAATCTTAGGCAAAAACTCATACCACATTTTCATTGAGTCGTACTGGGCAATGAGAACATCAGTGTTCTTAGTAAATTCGTACAATCTCCAGGGAACGATCACGCAAGCATCCTGCCAGATAGCACAGAACGCTTTATCCCATGGTGTATCATATTCAGGGAGTACATCAGGACAAACAACGGCAGGAAAACCTCCATATTCTTTCTGCTCGTATGCGAGATCTTCCAACCAAGATTTGAGGAAGTTGTAAGAGTCAAACATGTAGAGAGATGTTGGTGCAAATACAGCTATGTCTCCCAGCCAACCCATACGTTCGTCTCTTTGTGGACAGTCAGTTGGAACAGAAAGAAAGTTTCCACGAGTGGAGTGGTACACATTTTGATAAAGTCTGTTAAGAAGAGGGTTAGAACACTCGAAGGAACCAACTTCTTCCATCTCAGATGTGATAACCTGGAATTCAATGGAGTCCAAGGTTAATTTGCCAGGGTAGTTTTCGACCTGGACGTATCTACAGCCATGATAAGTGAATCTTGGCGAGTATTCTTCTCCATTTGGATCTCCCTTAAAGGTATAGGCATCCGTTGCCTTTGCTAATCTTAGCGGCCTGAAACCCATGTCTCCGTTTTTTTCCAAAACCTCAGCATGTCTAAAGACGACTTGGCTACCACGTTTACCCTTTACCGGTTTCATATGAATGAATCCAACGGCGTTTTGACCAAAATCAATAATACGTTTTCCTGAACGCTCAACAATGATTTTGGCAGGCTTCAAGGTCTCAACAACCTTGGTGTAACCAAAACTCTGTGGGACAATACGCTTTGAAGGGCTTGCAATAATTGTCACAGGATCCCATGTAGAATCGTCTAGAGCTGAAGACCAGTTTTCGATTTCCATATTGGAATCATAGGTTTCGCCGTTATACAATTGGGCGTTGGTGATTGGGCCCTTGTCCGTGGCCTTCCACTCTTCAGAAGTTGTAATGGTTTCTGAAGTCCCATCCTCGTAGTCGATTTTTAGTTCAAGGGAGATTGCCTTTTCCCAGCCGTAGATATTAGAGTTACCACCCTCGAAACCAATGTATCCAGAATACCAACCAGCAGCTACTCTTGCGCCAATAAAGTTTTCTCCTTTCTCAATGAGATTGGTGACATCAAAAACTTGGTGAAGTAATCTGTGATGATATGAGGTCCAGCCTGGGGATAAGATAGCCTGCTGTAGAGACTTTCCATTAACCTCAAGTTCATAGACTCCGAGTGCAGTTGCATAGATGATAGCAGCCTTGACTTTCTTCTCTGTTACGATGCCTGGGGAACGGAACAGAATCTCAGGGGAGATCTTGTCTTGATGCTTCGCAATGGCTTGGTTCTCCTGTTGAATGAAAGGAGCGGACCATTCATTGTTGAGAATACCTGTCTTGCTAGTGAAAGTGTTGGACCACTCAGAGACAGAACCATCCTGACCGTGAACACGCACAGAGACACCAATACTCTCTCTAGAGTTCAATGGACGTCCAGGCCACTCAATATGGAATGAGTTCGAAGTCTCAGCAGAATGCTCTGTGACAGATCCGTCATTGTAGACGATCTTAAGCTCATACTTCTTTTGCACCCAGTTCTTTTCATCTCCTGAAAACTCCCATTGCAATGAAGGGGATGAAGTCGCCAATGCCTCAATGGCACCTCCATCAAATTTGATCCGTTCAATCGAGACCATACTAAATACGATATATTTCTTTCGTTTCTCGCTTTTCTTGCTCAATCGAAAAATTGTGGTAAACCCAGACTTGATCGTATATATGTAACAGATGATCCCGTCTATGTCCTTGATTTGGTCTTCCTTTGTTTTTGGATCGGGTATTTGTTAGGCCGCAAGCCGCACTCCCCACACTGGGACAAAACAACAGTCCGATGCTCCACTAAATTTCGCGAATTGCGGGAGAAACTTACCCCGAGGCAGGTATGCAATGCTGCATAGGCCGATCTTGCTTAAACTAAAACCGTTTTTTCAACTATTTTCTTTCGTATCTTAAGCCTACTTTAGTCATTATAGTCGCATGTTGATTTTTGTATACTATAGTAAATCAAACTGCTATATACCATTTATATATGATTAAAAGTCAATCTAGTTTATGTGACTCTTGAGGTTGGAAAGATGAGCCGTTAAGAAGTCACACCAAGGCTTTGCAAGCGCGAGTCACCCAGTCCTGAACTTCTGTGACTTATTCATATATAAGGCGGTATCCGTGACGTCTTGTATAAACAATCTTAAAAATCTTCATTATCAAAGAAATGGGAGTTGAATTCACTTTTCTGGAGTTGTGGCGGTCACATTCCAAGGACCAAGACCTACCAGAATTAGACGACGCTGTCGACATTGATGAATTGGCGCATGCACAACAGAAAGTAGAGCACGAGCTGACAAGATGGGAAGCTGCAAAGAGATATAAGAATTCTATTTTATATCTTTGTTTCAGTGTGGACAATGGTTCTCTGGGGTTATGAAAATCAAGCTGGTGGTATTGTCATCTCGATCCCGCAGTTCAGAGAGGATTTTGGCCACGAATATGAAGGTGATTACGTTTTGGATACAAGCTGGCAATCAGCGATTTCTGGAGGCCCTACTGCTTCCATTTCTGTTGCATTTATTGCTGGTTCTTGGCTCTCCGACCATATTGGTAGAAGAAGGGTTATTATGCTGGCTTCTCTCTTTTCTATTCCATTTATAACAGTTGAGTTTATCGCTACTACAATCGAAATATTCTTTATTGGTAAATTTATGAACGGGTTTGCGTTGGGTGCATTGTCAGCTTGCTGCTCGGCATACGTTTCCGAGGTGGCACCATTAGCTTTGAGAGGCTTGGCATCGGCCACTTTAGCTCTGTCACTTTGCATTGGTCCATTCATCTGTGTTTTGATCAATAACACTACCTCCACATGGACAACAAGAATGGCATACAGAGGTATTTTTATCCCTCAGTGGATTTTTGCAGTCACTTCAATTGGATTACAGATGTTCCTTCCTGAATCTCCATATTGATTATTATCTAAGGGAAGAAAGAAGGATGCTATCAAGAACTTAAGACGCATGTTTGACACTGAACAAGATGTTCAATCTCAATATGCACTCATGGCTGTTACTGTGGAGGAAGCTAAGGAGATATCATCAAAATCCGGAACATATTTGGACTGTTTCAAAAGAAAAGATCTTAGAAGAACACTGTTGGTGATATTTGCATACGTGATGCAAGCATTCTCAGGTGTTGCATATGTTGCGTCATACTCGACTTATTATTATGAACTTTCAGGATTTGATACACAAAAATCCTTCCAGATTTCATGCGGTGCGCAGGCGTTATCTATTTCTGGTGTCATATCGTCTTTCTTTATAATTGACAGATTTGGTCGTCGTCCACTTATTGTTTGGGGTATGATTGCAATCACAATTCTCAATTTGATTGTAGCAGCAACGGGACTTGATGATTCCAATATTCCAGCTATGAAAACTTCTTTAGGGTTCATGGCTATGTATAACTACGTCTATAATATTGGTATTGGTCCTGTTCCATATATCCTCGGAAACGAGTTATCTTCAGTGTTCCTTAGAGCTAAGACGTTGTCAATGGGAAACTTCCTGAATAATGCATTCCAGTGTATGTGGACTTCTGTCCTTCCATATATGTTCAATCCAGACAAAGCAAATATGGGTTCCAAAATTAATTTCATATTTACTGCACTCTCTTTCATTTCGATTTTCGTGTTTTACTTCTTCCTTCCGGAGACAGCGAATAGATCATTTGAAGAGATTGACGAGTTGTTTGCGCTTGGTGTTCCAGCAAGGGAGTGGTCCAGTTATAATACTGAAAAGCAAGACCAGTCACAAAAAGCTTTCATTGATGTTAAAATGGAAGTTTCTCGGAACGACTCTAATAAAAAGGATGGGAGCTCTGATACTCTAGAGAAGAACGGTGTGCTAAATGAAACTATACAGGTTTAAAGCATACAAAAAAGAGTGAATATAACGCATAGTTCTGCTAAAGAATGCCTATCACGAAGATAGCATTTAAATATCGATTGCTTTTCCTTTTTCTTAAACCATTTCTCTCATCAAACTGACGTCTAATGAAACAAAACTTTATTTATAATAACCGGTAGTGTAGCTACAAAGGAAACGCGTGTGTACATACCACACACTTTCATCTATTGATAATATGGCCTTTGCTAAGTTTGCTTCTTGAACTCACAGAGGGAAGACCCAATTTCAGGCAGTGAGGGAGATGTAATGCAAAATGCATGCATTTTGCATGCAAGACGCACGTCACGCCAAGATACGCGGTGGCGGGGCCCCGCACTGTGGAATCGATGGCAAACTTTTACACATGGAAAAAAAAACAAATATAATCCAGATCCCAAAGTAAGCATCAATATATTACGGTGGCTGGTAAAAAATTAACCAAATCCCTTTTCGGATATTCCATTTCTCATTTGCTTAAAAATTATCCTTTTCGAGGCTTGTTCTTCCCACAACGAGGCAATCATTAATTGTTCCCCGGATAAAAGATAAACCGTAGCACCGTAAGCCTCGATCATGAGTCAAATCGACTAATATCATGCATGAATTGACGGACACTTCAGTAAAGCAATTGATTACCACTGCCAGGGTTGAAAATATCTCATACTTTCAATATAAAGCTATCCTTTGTATAGATGGATTTCCCAAGCGTACTTGATATACGCTTACTACTCCTGTAAGCAAGCGAGGAGTAAGCGTATATCTTACTGAAGCTGCTAAATAACTGCAACTACGAGACCAAATGACGATTGGTATACATCTTACTGTTTTTGATTTCTTCAAACGCCATGATCCTGACCAGACATTTGATGAGTTTATCGAAGACAATCTTGATGAGCAAGCTCGTACTCAGCAAAAAATTGAGCACGAACTTACGAGATGGCAAGCTGCTAAGAAATACTAGAGAGTTATATTTTATATTTTCGTTGCGGTGTGGACTTTTGTACTGTGGGGTTACGAAAATCAGGCCGGTGGGATGGTCATATCTATTCCGCAGTTCAGAGAAGACTTTGGCTACGAATACGAGGGAGATTACGTCTTGTCCGCAAGTTGGCAGAGCGCTATGACTTCTGGTCCTGTTGGTGCTATGGCTGTTTCCTACATCATTGCTTCCTTTCTTATGGACAGAATCGGTAGAAGACGTGTAATGCTCATGGGTGCCCTATTTGGAATCCCATGGATCACTTTGGAGTATGTATCAACGACTATGGTGGTATTTTTCATCGGAAAGTTCATGAATGGTTTTGCTCTTGGTACTTTGACCGCATGTGCTACTGTATATGTATCTGAGATTTCACCCTTAGCCCTTAGAGGCATGTCTGCTGTTTTTTTGAATTTGGCAGGTGGCACCGGTCCTTTTGTCTGTGTGCTTATCAATAACACTACTTCCACTTATACAACTAGAATGGCTTACCGAGGTATTTTCATTCCGCAGTGGATCTTCTCCGTCTCGGCTATAGTGCTTATATGCTTCATTCCAGAATCCCCATATTACTTGTTGGCCAAAGGGAGAAAAAAAGATGCTATTCTAGAACTGAGAAAAATATTCGACGACGAAGAAACAGTGAGGGGACAGTACGCATTGATGAAAACTACGGTCGATGAGGCAGCTACAATCTCAGCCAAAAGTGGTGGATACGTTGACATGTTTAAGAAAAAAGATCTTAAAAGAACGAGTCTCATTGTATTTGCTTTTGTCATGCAAACTATGTCTGGAGTGGCATATGTTTCAAACTATTCCACCTATTATTATGAGACATTGGGATTTAGTACGCGCAAGTCTTTTCAAATTGCGTGTGGAGGTCAGGCGTTATCAATTTCGGGAACTCTGGCTTCTTTCTTTATCATTGATAGGCTTGGTCGTAGGCAAACGGTTATTGGTGGTATGACTGCCATAACAATTGCAAACTTATTGATTGCTTGCACCGGTCTTAACGATTCAAATAAAGCAGCACTTCAAGCGTCTTCAGGATTTATGGCTATGTACAACTTCCTTTACAACATCAGTATTGGACCAGTTCCATTTGTCTTGGGTAATGAGATCAGCTCTGTCTTTTTGAGAGCCAAGACAGCTTCATTTGGATTGTTTCTAAATAACGCATTCTGAGTCATGTGGACTGCTGTTCTTCCTTACATGTTTAATCCCGACGAGGCAGACATGGGCTGCAGGATCAATTTCATCTTCACTGCATTCTCTTTTGTGTCGGTGTTCATATTCTTTTTCTTCCTCCCAGAAACCTCACACAGGTCGTTTGAGGAGATAGATGAGATGTTCTCTAAAAACGTTCCCCCAAGACATTGGCCAGAATTCAAGACCGACAAACAGGTTTTAGTAGAGGGTAATTTCTTGCGTTTGCAAAAGAAAGAGGAAGAACTAGTCGAGTATGCAGTGGACTCGCTAGACAAGGAGGACCTTGAAAAACAAGCTATTACCAATTAAAGGATAGTTAAACAAAACCAGCTTGCTATTTACTAGATCTAGAGCTAATTCAAAGTTATCTATTTACTAAGTGAACCGAGTACATGCAAAAACCCGTAGGAGTATTCACTAAAAGCATTTCAACACTAATAAAATCACACTCCAAAATATTTGCAATAGAAGTTGATTAGATGCTTTTTTTTTAAATTTATTCTCTATTGAAGCGTATATTTATCAATAGAGAAAACCTGTCTATGAGGGAGAGCTAAAATTATCGAAACTTCCGGAGAAAAACATTGTGACCAAATTGCCATGATAGGGAATTCTGAAAAGACATTATTCAAATTAAAACTTTTTTTTCAAAACTCTTTACATGGTTTCTGATACTGTCCTCATTTTTAGTTATTACAAGTATTTTGGTTTATTATCATGTAAACACGAGAACCCGACTTCCTCGTAATGCTTAGGTCTATAACCAAAGGATTTAGCTGCAGTCTACTACAATGTGTATTCCAAGCTAACTGTGTTCAATCTGATAGAGATGGTAAAGCAACAGTCAAGAAGCAAACAAAGACCAAACCGTAACACATAGTCTTGAAAACACAGGTTTATTTCCTTAAAAAGAATAAAAACTCAAGAAAAGCGTCTACCTGGATCTTACACTAGAAGGATGGTGAGGAATATAACGGTTTTTCCCTCCTCTTTGTTTGCGCTCTACGTTTTGCTTCCTCCAATTTGTCCTCAGTTTCTAGGAATTTTAATTCTTCGGAGTAAATTCCTTTGGCTATTAGTGAGTTGCTTGCTTTTGACTGTCTCACTAGGAAATACAGCTTGACGTAATAATCTCAGACTAGTGTCAGGCCAATTGTCCCAACTACAGAATAAACACACCCGGGGTCCTTTCTTTTCAAAGCAAATAGTTGTAGCTCAAAGCATACAAATACCGCGTAATGAGAAGGTACAAACTGTAAGGTTAGAGTCATATCAAAGTAAACAAAATCTGCTGTAATCTGTTTTAATTTTTTGCGCTTATTGATTTAGAAATAACACTATCGGCTGGCATAAAACGTTTCTATTTTTGACCTCTCATTGAAATCCAACTTTTAGGTCATCTAGAGGATTAGGAAAAAAATATCAGGCACATTCTTCATCTACATAATTATGATTAAAGGATACAATAGTGTAATTTGAGTTCCTGTATATTCAGAATGATTCTAAGCGAAGTGCGAGCCAAGGATGCGTACTACCATGAGTCCCACGGGGTCAAATTCGATCATTAATAAAGAAATAGAGTGCTATTGGAATCGGAATTCCGCTTAGAACACCAGGAATGTTTCTTAAGTGTTAGAGTTAAATCCTAATCTCTTCCAAACATAAAGTCTCAAGATTCGCTTACAGAAGTGTTTCTCTTCGTGGATCAATCTTTTATCTCTAACTATCATTGGTGTTCAATACTTTATATATTGGCACTTGATAAAACAACGCGCTCGCGAGACACTGATATGACCATTAAACACCAAACAACATATTCTTCCTTGTGTAGCAGATTTTCAATTACTCTTAAGATTAGAATAGTGCCGGCTCAAGCTTCAATAAAGACTTTTATAAGTCCTATAAGAGAAAAAAGATTACATCTACCACGTTCCTGCAATTGCTATATGCAAATTGTTGTTTTTCTTAACAAGTCCAAATAAAAAACTCAACGAAAAGGAAAAACTCCAGAGAAAGCCAGTCTCCTCTAGTCTTGGTGGCTGTCGGCAGATTTCTTTCCTTATTCTGCTTCTTTCGAGAGGTATGCCACTCGAAAGCAAATAATTTGATAAACTGATTAAAAAAAGAGCTAACCTATTAGTAGATCCACTCATAAATGGATTTACTAAAAAGATGTGGCCCTGAATTCTTTTTTAAGGAATCTTGGGAATTCTCAAAGTATCAAAAATTGATCAAGAAGAAACCATCCACAAGGCACTCTAGAGTTCCACAACAATTCTTATTGAGATAATAATTACCTAATTCACAATAAATTACCACAAATACCCTTTAGATTGCACGCCCTTATTGCTCTTTTTTGATCCCCTCCCTGGAAAACGAGAGGTGAAAGAACACACTCTTGGTCACTTGCTCGCTTGTGCTTCGTTCCATTTCTTTTTTGCATCAAAGATCAATTCCAACTATTTTCATTTTTTGTATGTTTTGTCAGATGGCGTTTTTGATTGGTTTCCTTCCTTCTCAATCACTTTATCTGTTGCTTCGCCACTTCTCGACAATATAAGCATTATCTATCATATGCACAGTCCAACCCTTCTACCGGTTATTCATTTTTTAAATAAAAACTCGAGATGTCTCTAGCTGTTGGAGAGTTACAAAAACCAAACGAACAAATGAGCGGAACACTTTACACAGACGCAAAATGTCTTAGCAGTGAGGGGGGGGGGAGGGCAAAAATACACGGGATATTCTAGTATATCATATTACAAAAAATCTGGAATCATCTTTGTGATTCAACTTATTCCTCTTGTGAGCCATTCCTTTAGTGGTTGCTCAGGTGATTTCTAATCTTTCTTCAAGATTGCAGCTTTTCAGCAGAACGTATATCCATCATATCTAGAAAGAGACCACAATGATACCACAAAAGCTTTGCTTTTGAAGGCAAGCTCTATCCCAGATTTTACCGCATACTATACTTCCGATCACAAAATAAGATGTAAACCTGCTTGAGAGAGATCTAATAACCGGTGAAGAACTCGTCATAGACTCTCCGCATTTTCCTGCAGTGATTGACGGACTATCCTTTTTGGAGGAAAAAACAACCGAGCCTTCAACCCATAGCTATTTCCCCACAAAAAGGCTTGAAAGGTAAATATGGAAAGAAGGGAAAACAATAAGAGTATGTAAACGAAGAAGTCCACACGTTTGCCCTAGAAATTAAGGCCCCGATTCGTATATTTAAAGTGTCATCTTGTATCGATTTGTGCCATAAGATCTGATATCTGTTGCGCACAAAAAGCGTAACACCTGACTTTTCCATATATACATTATCGTGGTCTTTGGAATTAGACTAACAGTGTTTGAACTTTTTAAGCTAAGGAATGAAAATCAAGAAGTGGAAGTCTTTAATGATCTTCAACTCAAGGAACTTGCCCATGCTCAATAGAAATTCGAACATGAACTTACACGTTTCCAAGAGTTTACAAAGTACAGGCGTGCGTCTTTGTTCATTCTTGTAGCTCTGTGAACATGTGTACTTTGGGACTATGAGAACCAGGCTGGTGGTATCGTTGTTTTGATCTCACAATTCCGGACTTTGAACATAAATACAAAGGTGAATATGTCTTAAATGCTAACAGGCAATCTGCCATCAATGCTGCTCCTACAGGATCCCTCAGTCCTGGTTATCTTTTTTTGCTCATTTCTTATGGACATGCTAGAAAGAAGAGGAGGAATGATGCTCGGAACATTGTTCGGAGTCCCATGGATGACAATTGAATTCCTTTGTACAACAATGCAGGTGCTTTTTATGACAAAATGTTTGAATAGTTTTGCTCTTGGTATTCTGGTGTCTGCTGCTATTTTTTATATATCCGAGGTTTCACCTTTAGAATTTTGAGATATATTCACAGCTCTTGTGAACTTATCTGGATGTCTTAGACCTCTTATTTGTGTGCTTATTAACAATACTACTGCCACATACTACAAGAATGGCATACAGAGGCATTTTCCTTCCACAGTGGATCTTTTCTGGCACTGCACTGTTCTTGCAATGTTTTTATTCTACAGTCAAAATACAGGCTGTTGTCTAAAGGGAGAAAGAAAAATGCTATCACATAGTTAAAAAGAATATTTGAAGGAGAAGATGTTGTGAAAGCACAGTATGCCTTGATGAAAGTTATTATTGATGAAGCAGCAGAAATCTCGACCAAGAACGGTACTTAGTCTGATTTGTTCAGAAATAAGGATATCAGAAGAACATTACTCATTGTTTTTCGTTGTATTATGTCATCTTTCTCGGCTGTAGCATTTTTTGCTATCTCTTCAACTTACTACTACCAGTTTTCCTGTGGTGCGCAGGCATTGTCAGTGTCCGGTACTGTTTCCCTTCTTTCCTTTCGACAGATATGGTCGTCGTCCAACTATTATTGGTTGTATGATTGGAATTCCACTTTGAAATTTGCTGAATGCATGTACTGAGCTTGATAGAACGAACCAAAGTGTGCCTTTATGGCTATGTACAGCTTCGTGTTCAACGCAAGCATTGGACCAATCCTATTGATACTGGGCAATGAGGTGCGCTCTGTATTCCTGAGGGTTGAGACTTCCACGTTTGAATTATTCCTCAACAATGTCTTGTCGTGTATGTGGGAGTCTGCTCTTCCTTTCATGTTTAACCCTGATGAGGCAAATATGGGATCTAAGATTACCTTCTTTTTTACTGTATTCTATTTTGTATCGGTATTTGTATTCTATTTCTACTTCCCAGAAGTCTCTCACAGATCCTTTCAAGGGATCGACGAGATGTTCTCTAAGAAGGTGCATCCAAGACACTCGCTAGAGTTTGAGACGGAGGAGCAGGAATTGTTAAGTGCTGCTTCGGTTGAAATGAAGACTCAAGATCTGTTTATTGAGAACATCTCAGAGTCTGTTGAGAAGGAAGATTTGCAAAAGCAATAACAAGTATACTATAGTGGTCGACGATTTGGAAATTTTGAAGATTGAATATTCTTGTTTTGAGTCTCGCCAATATTTATACCTAGTAGAATACTCTTGTTATTAGTCTTACTAACAAGTTGGTTCTAAAAGGACTGGACTACCAATCACTTCCACAATCCTCATCGATTCCTTAAAGTGTCTAGATCCAAGAGTTTTAAAAGATTGGAATAAAGATACTTGCAATCATGAAAAGAGCTTGGATAGCTTTGAGGGGTTCCAAATGCTTGATTATCCTTTTCATTTTATTCCAGTTTCACGTCTTTTAGGGTACTGGCTAAAAATAAAGAGCCTGCATAAATCTGGGTACCCATATTTGGGGGCGAAAACATTGAAATACACCCTTATCCTGAAAGTATTGTTTCATATAGAAACTTAGAAAATCCTGGTGAGACGGGAAAATATTCCTGCGACTTTTTAAGTGAACCAATTATGGAAACATCCTGAACACTATTTCCTAAAAATGCATTCTTTCGGTTCCAAATACACATCAGAACATCTTAAAACCTGTCTTTAATGTCCTCTACTACAACAGGACCCCAAAACTGAATGGGACCTCAATACATTAGAAAACCCCTGACTCTTTTTCGAATCAGAGGAAAACAGCAAAAAGTCCGGCTTTCATGAGTTCATAAAGGAGCAATTATGATTCTGAGAAATAATTCTATTTAGAGATCTCGATGATTGATCTATAAGGCCTTCGAATTTAATGATAAGTAGTATTACAAGAATCCATGTACAAGCTTTTCTGATAGTACGGAGTTTTATAAACTAAAAAAACAAAAAGACCTAAGTGTAGAATTCTGAGAAGCCAAGAGTTTTTATCTCCAAACGCAATGGCCAGATGCGCCTATTAAAAACGTTGTGGTTTAATAGAGATGATCGCAATAATTAGCTAATTTTTATTACTAATATTAGTGCTACTGATTTTATTCTCTGCCCAACTTAAATATAAAAAAGGAAGTGAGATTGAAGACATTTTAAGTACGTCTTTCTGCTTCTTCATCAGCAAACGCCACGCGAACTGCACCACTATAGGCAATTTCTTCAAAGAGTTCAAGACATGAATCCAACTAACCAAAAAAAGTATGTAAAATCATCGTTGTGGTTCTGCTATTTTTAAAATTTAGGATATCAGGTGGTGTGCTTTCTATGATGCGTATCTAACGGTTCCACAACAAGTTTGTCAAACGAGTACATCTGTGAAATCTTGGACTGCCGTTCAAGCACAGCAAGATCGCTGCAGGCCTTTTGAAAACTCAGTTGAATTTCCTCCGTATTCGTAAGAGTCTTTGACTCTTTGAAAGCATCGCGAGACCTTCTAACAAAATAATGCTTGAAGTTGTAGTTGTTGTACTTTGTGGAGTATCTCATGAACTGGCGATACAATGAAAGAACCTGCGATTTCGTAGGTGTTGTAGACATAGCTGGCAATAATAAGTATCAAGGGCCACAAAATATCAGATTAAGAGCAGTTTTATCTTCTGGAAAAACACGACTACGAGTTAAAGGAGCCTGCCGATGATGGCATAGCTCCGAGAATTCACTTTATCCGTTTGTTCTCCGAGTCCGAACCGTCGCAAGTTCCGTCCACCCTCGGAAGTCTTTAACAAAATATCTGTTATGTAAGCATCATTTTTACAATACAAGACTCCTAGTGATTCCAATGTTTTGGCCAGGGCTTAAAGGATAGGCGTGATTTGTTCATTCTGCCCTCTCACTTGTAATTTCTTGAGGAAAGATATCAAAGAAGGGTTGGTTTTTTGGTACCTTTTCAATTATTATACAATTACGGACATAGTATCAATATGATGTTCAGTACAGGCAGTTTTGAAGTGGACTACGCTATATCGTATGCAGTTCAGTGCCTTTATGCTTTGGTACGTACGATAGCCACGCAATTTAACAGATTTATTTTGGATTACCCAGACATGGCATCGGTGCTCCTCATCATCCTTGGTGCCCTCTTGTCTTACTACCTAATCAAGAACCTCATGCGGATTGTGTATTCTCTCATAATAACGACAATCAAGTTGCTCTTAGTGATTGGAATGGCATTTGTTGCTGCATGGGTGTATATAAGAGGATTCAAAACATTTACAAGTGATGTAACGATGCTATTAAATTTGGCTTCCCGTTATGATGTGAATTCAACTGCGCTAGCAGAACAATGGGCAGGGCTTGAACTAAAGGGAGATGAGCTATGGCACTGGTCTCTACAGTGGTACTTCAACTTACCTGAGCAATGATCGTGTTCTTTTCTTCTATATATATATATATATTATTTTCTGGAGCTGTTCTTCTTCTTATCCGTAGCTTCGTGCATCATTTCCTCAAACATTCTAACTTCTTCATCTTCCTCTTGGCTTCTCTGGGCCTTAATGAATTGATTACCGATGACTAGCAACGCTTGTGCCTTTGCAATCCTCTGTTTAGAAGGTTGCATCTTATCATTGAAAATACGGTCACAGACCTCCCTTAGTACACTCTGGACTTCGAACTTGGATGAAACCCACGCGGTCGCAACAAACTTACCGTACACCTTTCTCTCGAAATCGGCTTTCTGATACTCGTCCCATTCCTCGCCAGCTTCCTGTGCCTTTGTCATCTCCGTCATAGACGCCTGAGCGTCCATCGCCGTAGAAAGAATATTCCACGCTCCTTTGGCTGTAGCACCTTTTTGTTTTACCGAAGAGAATATCTTGGAAATCCCAAACGTTTTTTGCGATTTCAGGTAGTCAGAGGCTTTGGTGTTGTAGACTTTGCCAATAACATGTAATAGTTCCAAGCCAAAAGACTCCATCTTCAAATCATCAATTTCCTTTGAGAGTTCTGTGTTAAACTTCTTAACATCTTCTGGGTTGCTTGATGATGAAACAAGTGTATCGAGTTTGGAATTCAGTTTCTGGGATAGCTCGTCGACACGCTTTTTGCGTTCTTCTTTTTGTTTCAATCTCATCTGCTCAAACTGCTCACGCTGTTGCTTGGATATTTTTGTCTTGGAAGCCTTAGTTGGGTCTGTTACAACATCGTTGGTATCGGATGTGTTTGGATGATGAAGAACATCAGTGGCAGTTCCGCCAGGTACAACAGCAGGGTCGTCATTAGTAGAGGGCTTTGCCTCAGAACTTTCAGCATCTTCTTGTCCAAGGATGTCAGCAGTCTCTGTCATCTGCTTAAGCATGCTCAGTTCACCAATCCAGTCCTTAAAAGCCTCGCCACCAAAGATGGAGGTGAAAAAGTCACCTGGGTCCTCGAATCCAGCGTCAGGGATGGCCTCTTCCTTACCAAACTCGTCGTACCTCTTTCTCAAAGCGGGGTCACTGAGAACCTGGTATGCCTCGCCGACTTCCTGGAACTTTTGAGCAGCGGTAGGGTCGTTAGGGTTCTTGTCAGGATGGGTAAGCATGGCCTTCTTGCGGTACGCCTTTTTGATCTGGGCGTCCGCAGCATCGGGCTCAACGCCTAAGACATCATAGTACGAAGTGTCTTTTACCATTGTGATTTTTGGGTGTTGGGTGTGAACGCAAGATTGTGTGGTGCTGGGACGA
Source organism: Petasospora xishuangbannaensis (assembly GCA_030585085.1). Taxonomy (NCBI): domain Eukaryota; kingdom Fungi; phylum Ascomycota; class Saccharomycetes; order Phaffomycetales; family Wickerhamomycetaceae; genus Petasospora; species Petasospora xishuangbannaensis. Next base: position 40,387 of record JAJMBV010000017.1, on the reverse strand, counting down.
TATTAAGCCGGTGTGAAACGGTGGTAAACAGGTTCTTAAATAGCAAAGGAGTTACAGAAGGGAAGGGAAGAGTGAATGAGAAGAGGCATGCTATTCCATGTGTGTATCCCACCGTCGGAGCCGGGAGATCCGGAGACCGACCCTCGGAAGTGCGTCACATGTCTATATATTTATCATATTTATCGATATTCATATCTACATACCAGCACATTCATGCTTGTATATATAAGTGGATAAGCTGATAGTACACATATGCTCTGTATATTCTAGTTATTGACGTCTAATTCTCTATCGAGGAGCCCCTGTGCATAGTTATATGGACAGCCCGCTCCACTAAATCTCTGTTTCTGTCCGTGCATGTTGCGAGAAGGAGTTGTTAGCCATTTCTCTCGTATTTCCCTCTATCCGCCTCTGTCTCATTCCAGTTTAAAGACTCGTAATTGTAAGTTCGTAATTGTAATATATATGTCCCAAAATCTCTAATGACGGTGCCTATGTCTATGGCCGATCCATCTGCGATATCATCTTTGTTGTAATATATCCCTCTCATCTGCGTTTTTAACATCTATATCACTAGCCTCTAACCCTTATATAGAACTAATCTATTTATTTCTATATCTTAGCCACATATCCTATAGAGCCTATTCGTGAGCCCTATTTCTTCTTTGCTATACCCAAAACCCATTATGGCCTCGGCGATGGAACACACTGCAATCACTTACCCTGCCTGGTCTATCTACTTCGCCACAATGTGGGGACGGTGAGGCTATGCCCTTTGCCTACGTTGCCTGGTCCCTGGGCCTCCTACGCCTAGACCTACGGGTGTTTCACGAATGGCAAAAAAACAAGTGCGTGGATGGCCCACCACACCGCCCCTGGCCAAAGGGGACCGGTACCAGGGCCATCTCCGCTGGCTTACAACGACAAATACCAAACGGCATTGGACAATACTGGAGTATACCCACAGCATAAGGCACTACACCGAATACCATACATCACACCAACGTGTGCTAAGCCAAACCCATACAAACACGCAAGTGTGCTAGTTCAATTGGCACAGTTGTGCATCGGGTTTCCTATCCCTGGCTTCTTCCAGCCCCTCGCTCGGTGGGCCGTGTAAGCCTGTTGTACGGGCAGACGGTTCGCGCGTTCATGGTGTTCTCATCGCAAACTTAGCAGCCGCGTTATCGCCCAGCCCTGGCGTCACACACTTACACACTCACACACTCACAGACTAACTACGCCCGTTTTTGTGCAACCTCTGCACACCCAACAACGCTCTCACGATTTAGCAATTTCTTGTCCCCCTTCGCACACCATAGCATAGCCTTTCGTGGTGCGACTGTTTGCGAGTGGTAGCGACTTGCCTGTTGCTGTTTCAGATCACATCGAATGCCGCCGCCGCCTTGGATCTTCAACTTGTCATAACCTAACCTCCCAACATACCCTTCGCTTGCGCAGTTAGTCGTAGCTTTTGGTTTTCGTGATTCATTTTTGATTCCTTTTTGATTCCTTTGACTGGTTCACTCCTTGACTCCCTTGCTTCTTGGCTCTTTTGGTTTTTCTTTGGTTTCATTTTTTCTCCTTTCCTCAACCGTTTGGAACCTTTCTTTGTCTCCTGAAACGCCAGTCAATAGCTACCGCAAAACACAACCAGCGTCGTTTCTCCTTCCATATTATACATTCATATCTAGGGCGAGAGTGTTTGTTTCTTTTAGTTGTGACACAGAGAGTCAAAGATGAATTTCATCCGCAAAAAGCCAACGTCTCCTCTGGACGATCTCTCTGAGCTTTACAACGACAGTGCCAACAAGACTATCCACAACCTCGCTGCCGAGCAGAAAGGTGACTACAAGCTTGCCCTCCAAGGATGGAAATCCTTACAAACAAACGTGCTTTTCAAGATGGACCTCATAAACAAGTCGTCTGCTACTCACAATTTCTCCTCGGACGAGTTATATATTAGGGAAGGGATCGAGGAGTTGCTTGCCAAGGCCCTTGAGCACTTGGATCGAGTTGAACGGCTCTATAATGACCAGATTCCTAGCTCAGCACAACAACTGCCGTCCTTGAACAGTTTGGACTCGTCGTCATCGGCTTACACCGTCCCTACTCTGCGAAACAACGCTCCACAGTCATTCACCGTGAGACGCCAATTGGCAGACGCACAACAGCACAAACCCCGACTTCTTAAAACGCTCAGACAGGATAAGCCCCATAAATTCAACAGCAAGCAGAACTACACGTCGAGGCCATCTGATATGTCCAAAATCGCTGCAAATGTAATTGTGAACAAGTCACCCTCAGGCTCTCTCACAAACAGAATATGGGCACCATCAAAGAGTATCAGTGAACAGAATGCGGACATTAGACCTACCAGAAGTGACGAGATCGATATCTTCGACAGAAGTTTTGATGATGACTTCGATGACTTCGATATGCAGACTGTCCGGGACGACGCCTTGAGACAGCTCGAGGCCTCAGGGTATCACACAAAGATATCAAGATCGAAAACAAATGAGGACCTGGCTAGTCAGTTGAATGGAATTCAGCTCAATGACACTAAGTGTTCGTCTTCTTCAAAGAAGAATCCGTTTTCCGACAGCAGCTCCTCATTGTCTTCCTCCGCCCTTCCATCCACAAAACCGACTCCTCCACCGCTGACTGGAAAGGTCTCTACCACTCAATCAAGCACCGCCTCATCGCCGGCTGTCACTGCTGCTGCTGCTGTTCGCAAAGTGGCTTCTCAACAGAAGCCTGCTTCCACCTCACGGCTTCCTCCAGCAAAGACTTTGAAACATCCAGCATCTGTGGCTAGACCTGCTCAAAAGCCTGTCAAATCGGCAAAGACACCTGCTTCTAGATCTGTTACTGTGTCCACTGCAGCCTCGGCAGCGAAGAAGAGCTCAGTCAAACCTGTAACTACTCGCCCTCCAGTTAAAGCTGCATATACTAAACCGAGAGTTGTGAAAAGTGCCACAGTCAGCGCCGCTACAAATGCTTCACAAAAGACGAAAGCTACACTCAAACCTCCTCGTGTTTGCACAGATCAAGGTTCTCGTTCTCGATCACAATCTCCTGCACGGGGAGAGACAAAAGATACTGAAACACTTTCTTCCGAAGAAGGTGAAGTTGATGAAATGGAACTCTCTGAAAACGAGATCCGCGAGAAGATGGAGGATCAGATCATCCAGGAATGCCGAGGTATTGACTACGCTGCTGCAAAGCAGATATTTAATGAAATCGTGGTGCGAGGTGACGAAGTATTCTGGGATGATATAGCTGGCCTGGAAACTGCTAAAAATTCACTGAAAGAAACTGTTGTGTATCCCTTTCTTCGCCCTGATTTGTTCTCCGGTTTAAGAGAGCCTGCTAGAGGTATGCTACTTTTTGGCCCTCCAGGAACCGGTAAGACAATGTTAGCACGTGCTGTTGCAACCGAATCAAAATCTACTTTTTTTTCTATAAGTGCCTCTTCCTTGACCTCAAAGTATCTCGGTGAAAGTGAAAAACTTGTTCGTGCACTGTTTACACTTGCTAAGAAACTTTCGCCCTCAATAATTTTTGTTGATGAGATAGACTCTCTATTATCAGCGAGAAATGAGGGTGGAGAACATGAAGCTTCGAGAAGAATTAAGAACGAGTTCTTGATCCAGTGGTCCGACTTGACTCATGCAGCTGCAGGAAGAGATACGGGAGAAGACCTCCAACGTGTTCTGGTCCTTGCTGCCACAAATCTCCCTTGGGCTATTGATGAGGCTGCAAGGAGAAGATTTGTCCGAAGACAGTATATCCCATTGCCGGAGCCTGAGACTCGCCTCGCGCAGGTCAGAAAGCTTTTAGCCCACCAAAAGCATACACTAGATGAGATGGACCAGGCTAAGCTTGTTGAATTCACTGATGGCTTTTCCGGAAGTGATATCACTGCCCTGGCTAAAGATGCCGCTATGGGGCCGTTAAGATCCCTTGGAGATAAGTTACTTAGTACTGCAAAGAGCGAAATCAGACCAATCGGGCTCGAGGACTTTGTCGCTTCGTTAAAGTACATCAGACCAAGTGTCAGTAAAGAAAACTTGTCTGAGTTTGACGACTGGGCTAAGAAGTTCGGCTCTTCTGGAGTCTAAAATTCAAAATTTATGACTGCTGTGAGACTTAATGTTTAATACTATTTGCTAGATCTTTTGTGTAGAGTTAAAAATTGTTTTGCTTGTTTACAACAACGTAGATCAAGTTTTTGATGATGGAGGGTTAGGCGATGAAAAGCATCAGATGGTTGGGACCGCACCTCATCATCAGAGTAAAAAGTATAGGTAGTGGTACGATCAGATTTTTCCATTTTTTTTCGTTCTTCAATATCACTCTATCTACCATACCACCACCATTTTATGGAGAAGAACATATGCCAATGACCAAAACAAAAGACAAACACACCCTGGAGGCTCTTGACAAGGAGCCCTCGAAACGTCCACAGACGACGTTTAAAACTGATGAGAAAGATATCAAGCGTCTTTTCGGTCCAGACATCTTTTCTGACTCCAAACGTAAAGCACTTCGCAAATCCATTGAGAAATCTCAACCATACAGATGGGGAGTTTTCAAGAACCTTATTGATGACACTCTTCTGCGCCAGGTTCGTCGAGAAGTGGAGCGTGAAATCCATTTCACTCAAAAAGAAACTGACATTTACAAGGTGTTCCAGTCCGGAGACCTCGCCAATCTCTCTGGTCTCGATTGGGATGATCTTTCCCGTCTACCATCGGTTTTTAAACTTAGAGAAGCTCTTTACTCCCAAGAGTTCCGTGATTTGGTTGCGGAAGTAGCTCAGACCGGTAAGTTGTCGGGTGTCAAAACTGATATGTCAATCAACACATACACAAAAGGCTGTCATCTTCTCACACACGACGATGTTATTGGCTCCCGTAGAGTCAGTTTCATTTTATATTTGCCTGAGCCAGACCGTGAATGGAAGGAACATTATGGCGGCTCTCTTCGTCTTTTCCCTGCCGTTGTGCCGAACGTCCCTGTATCTGATCCCTCGCACAAATTCGTTCCCCAATTCAATCAAATGGCCTTCTTCATGGTCCAGCCTGGACTGTCTTTCCATGACGTCGAAGAGGTTCGGGTTGACAAGCAGCGACTTTCTATTCAGGGGTGGTACCATATCCCACAACCAGGCGAGGATGGGTTTAAACCTGGAGAACAGGAAGAAACGGAGGCTAGAAGTACCTTACAGCAGTTGGAGAGCAAAGAGCTTCAGGAGTATGACTTTCCTAAGGAGATCAGAACACCCTTTGCTCAATATGAAATTAAGGTTTATGGAAGCACCGATAGACTAAGCGAATTTGATATCAAATACTTACAACATTTTATGTCTGAGGATTTGCTCTATGAGAAAAATATTAAGTCCCTCCAGGAAAAGTTTGTGGTTGATAACCTTGTGCATATCGATGAAGTTTTGAATGAAAAATATTCGTCCTGCTTAAAAAAGCTGATCCGTGGTACAGAGTTGGATGAGATCATGCCAAAATCGTCCAAAGAGGTGGACTTCCCCTGGAAAACTGCAGTCCCACCACACAAGTGGAGATATTTGTACTTGGATGGAAAGCACCCTGAGAACTTGGCATCTGTTGAAGGATACCGTCAAGCCAACAACAACAACGAGTCCGCCAACTTTACCCTCACGGAATTGTCGACCCAACACAATCCAACAAAGGAGCTTCTTAAGCTTGCGGCGTTCATTCGTTCATCGTCCTTCCGTAAGTGGATCTCCTTGATTACTGATTTGATCCCTATATCTGATCAAGTGCTCATTCGTCGTTTCAGGCCAGGTCATGATTTCAAACTTGCTACTTCTGTTGATTTGGAGGGATCACAGCAGGATGCTGTTCTTGAAGCAACATTATGTTTGACGCCTTCCAAGGGCTGGGAATCCGGTGAAGTTGGCGGTTATGAACTTTGTATGGCTACTGAGCAAGAAGATGACGACGACCCTGCGGTTTACAAGCCAAGTGAAAACAATGATAATGTCTTGGTTAATACTCAAGCTTGTTGGAATAGGATGACCTTGATGCTGAGAGATCCAAGTGTGTTGAAGTTTGTCAAGTATGTAAGTTTTAACGCTATGGGTTCCAGATGGGATATTGCTGCTCAATGGGATATAGCAATGAAAGGGGATGATACAGAGGAAGGAGAGTTGGAAAAGGAATGAAAAAAGGTAAACGTGTAATGAGCAAATCAGTTTAAATCTAGACTATCCACTTATGTAACCCATCGCCTTTTCTCGAAATGATATCGTATCCATACTACATTCGGGAGATTATACAGAATAGTTTCAATGTTAGGCAAAGAACGGAATCAACGCCATGCTTTGAGCAGCAAAAATCTTCGGATCAATGAACGTCAAACCATCTCTATTGCCCTCCCATATTTTCTGCAACAATTTATAACAAGTCTTTAGACATTCTTTTTTAGATCTTTCGTAAAGTTTTTTTAAATTCGTAGCAAACCATTCCCTTTTCTTAGTTGAGACGATATCGACACCAAGACAGAATAGCGAGTATACAAAAATCTGAGTGTTCCTGATCTCATTTTCATCCAATCCCAAAATAGTTTCAAATAGAGTTCCGGCTTCATCAAGTAAATTCTTAACACAAAGTACTGATTTTGGTGTGAGAGAGTTGAATCTAAAAACAAGCTGGTACAGACAAACCAATGAGGCTCTCAAAGCAAATACATATTGAACTTGGTACTTCTGTGCTAAGTGTGACACATTTAAATCTCTTAAAATCATACTGATGCTGTTGGCTAATTTTTCCGATTGTCTGACAGTATATTCTAAGTTCTGAGTAGACATTGTATCATATTCACCAAATTGTGGAGTACGATCTGTGTTAGCAAAATAGGAAATTCCAGAGAGGTTGTGAAGCTGAAATACGTTTGAGTATACTCTCAATAACTCTTTCACGTCATTGCAGCAAAGGTCAGGTCTGTAGTTGATCATATCATAAAATTGATACTGTGGTTCGATGTCCAGGATATGTGAGAGCTGAATCAAATTAATTACTTCATGAGTTTCAATGAATTCGGCCTTGAAAGTAAGCATACCCATGGAGAGATGTGACGATGCAATTCTGAGTAGGCACAATCCTGTAAGAGAGGAAGCCAGCTCTTTTGCACCACCACGGAATTTTATCAGGTTATACAATAAATCAAGAAGTTTTCCCCATAATGGACCTCTCATGCCTTTTATCATCTCAATATTCAGGAGAAGAACATTACACATGATGGTATGATCACAACATAAAGAGGCTTGACTTGTCAGTCTGCTCTTTAATTCCTCAAGAATATCTGAGTGCAAAGCCTCCATATCTTCTTGAAGAACATTCAACATTTCATCCGGATTTGTCAACATTTTGTTGTAATATCCAAGCAACATTGCTGCTTTAAGAACTGTTGCATTACCTGCAATCAATGGCAAAACAACGGACAAATAGCTCCTTGGAGATTTAATTGTGGGATATAGACATTGTGTGCTTTGTGAGATAGGGATATCCAGTCCTGGTGTTCCCATGTTGTGGTCTTTGCATTCTACTGTAGTCATTCCACAGAAACTATCAAATAAAACTGAGCAGATGACATCGTTAAGAGATTCATCGCAAACAATCTTGCAGCAGAATTTCTTCTTACCATCTTTCAGTGAAATTCCAGCCGTTTCAACAAAGTACTCTTGATTCAAATTGGTTAAGTCCAACTGGAAGTTGAATTCATCCAAGCAAGTCGTCTTTCTGGTTCTAGAAATTTTTGAAGTGCGAAATCCCAACTGGCTGTCCCCTTCACCTCCTCCAATAGTAACCAAATACCCGTGCTTTCTCAATACTTCTATTACTTCAGCACTCTGGTTGTCGTTCTCGAGAAACATCCTTGTTTCGGCTAGAGCTAGCGAAAGCAGCTTTGCTGGGTCCTCAGTTGACTCATCAAGTTCTTGTATTCTTGTTGAAGCCAAAAGAAAGTCAACAAGAGAGAGATTCTCTGGAATTTTCAAAGTTTCAGGTAAAGAGCTTTTGACTAGTTCATCTGTTAATACTATACCATCTAGGTTTGATACATGAGTGAAGCTTCGACGTGGGAGGTATACCTTGGCCATATTTTGAAACTCAAACCTCTGCTTGAAGTTGGAAGTATTAACTGGAGACTCATAACTTGTCTTGATCTTGTTAATAGTAGAGATAAGGGAGCTTGTCGTTATATCTGCGGGAGTTTGAATTGATCGGTTTTGGAGAGACGAGCGTCTCTTAGGCATGGGCCTGTTAGTTCCGTCGAGAAAAATACTCTCCACACTTGATCTTTTCCTGGAGTGCTCCGAAGATGGACGCAAGCTTATACCAACAGCTGTACGGTCCTCTACTGGTGTAAGTCCGTCTCTTGGGTTGTAATAAAGAATCTGTAGGCCTTCTTCCTGCATAACACATGGAATATCTTTCTTGGAACAATAGTTACATCGGCTGCCTTGAGCATCATTCACACAACGCTTTTTGCGTCTTCGACATTCATCACAACGGCTAGCCTTAATCATCCTCAAATGGTTTCTGTATATTTAAGACCTAAATCTGGAACTTGGGTAGGGTCGAGTGCTATGTGGATGTCATGTGAGATTTATTCCCGGTCCAAGAGTCTCGGTTTCGACCAAGACTGGGCTCAATAAACCGATTCAGCATAACACCAGACTTTGTGGGGCTTGGGTCTCGATCTCAGGTCCGTACCATACTTGAGAATTGGGTAGTTTGTGGCTTGATTGAGCGGAATTCTTTTCTCAAAAGCTGGATAAGCGTTCAAATACCAAACCATACACCCAATTGCAAAAAAATTCAAAAAAAGGGCATCCTTTGCTGCCTCAACACCACTCATTTTACATATTGTTAAGGTTTTCACTTCTTGCAAACCCTAGAATGGACCTAGAGAACCTGGAAATCACTGACCTAGGCTCAACGAGTATCTTGGTGTTCGGCCGAAGAGTCTTATCTACATTCCGGAGAAATAGCCTTGTTAGGCAGTTTCTGCATCAGGCCATTTTTCTAGTTTCCGCGAATATCGGAGAACTGGTACGCTCAATTACTAGCTTACACACCTCACAAAGCCTTTTTATAGCCATTTTGACACCTTTCAACATACCGACAGTCTGGCGCAGTTAATTGAGCTTAAAGAAATGTCCTTCTTCCAGAATCTTTCCAAGAACCTCCAGGCCGGTATCAATGAAGCTGTTAAGGAAGGTCAGAAGCTGTCTTCTGAGCTCACACCATTGGCACAGAGAACAGCACGTCAGTTACAGGAGAAGCTAGGGCAGACGGATGACATTTCGCAGCTTCCACAAGAATATACCGATTTGGAGAAGAAGATTGATACTTTGAAGACTGTGTATATCAACCTTCTCTCGGTGACGTCCACTTACGAAACGGAGTCGTACGACTACCCTGCCAATGTTAAGGATTCTGTGACTGAAATCTCTAAGACTATCACCACAAAGGTTGAGAAGCTTGCCAGCGCGAGAAGCACTGCGGAAGCACAGGCTATTTTAATTGCCCAGAACCCTCGTGGTCAGCCGAAGACGTTGAACCATGCCCTATCCACTGCTACAAATTTGTCGGCTTTAAAGATTCAACAACAGTCTACCGACGATTCCTTTGATCTAATTGCCCAGGGTTTGACTCAAGTTGGCCAAACTGAGGCTAAGATTGGTGAGGCCAGACTCCAACAAGATAAACTTATTCGGTCCAAGGTAAATGATGGCTTTAAGAAGCAGCTTAAGGATAACTTGACTCGTGCTGACAAGGCAAGAAAGTCTGTCGAGAACAAGAGGCTCTCGTATGACGCTGCTAGAGCATCTCTCAAGGCTGCGAAGCCAGAAAAGGAGGCATCTCTCAGAGTTACTCTGGAGACATTGGAGGATGAGTTTGCTGCTGCTACTGAAGATGCAGTTGCTATTATGAAGCAGACTGTAGAGAGTGCAAGCGTCTTGACTGAGCTCACGGAATTCATTACTGCCCAACTGGCTTTCCACAAGGCTGCTTCAGAATTACTTGAGCAGTTATTGCCAACTATCCAGAATTTGAGAGATGATGCTGGAGGTCAAGTTCTGTCTGAAATTGAGGATGCTGACATTTGAGAATAAACTTGTTTTTTCGCTATTCTTATTTGCAGAATATATGGCCAGGGGACGCAGTGCTGCCTTTCTTTTGTTTTTTGTGCCTCTTTTTCTTTCTGGTTTTGAATATTCTAACTTGATCTCATTGCTGTCTCTTCAGAGATTAGGTTTTTAATCGTATAATTAATGAGCAGAGTTACTTTCATTCTGATTCAATTTGCAAAATTCACTGAAGAGATTAGCTCTGTAAATAAAAATATTACTAGGTGATGTTTTTTTCTCGGAACAATCAGGGGTGTGTGTGCTCCTAGTCAGCCTATTTTTGCTTTACTGACAGTAAGGCCGGTAGTAGAGCAATGCGACATTACTTATATATGTTGTGTTGATATAAAAGAACTGAGTTCAGACTCTCTTGTTCAATATTTGATAAAGTGTAAAAAATGAGAATTGAAAAAATAGATAGAAAACATCAAAAAAAATCAGAGTCGATCACCACAAGAACCTATTGATTCTTCTAATGGCATTTCCAGTTTTTGTTTTTTGTTTCATGGCCTCCTCCTCCAGGTATGCTGCCTCATGAGCTTCAATCTCTTCTAGGCCAGAATAGAGATCGGCTTCTGCTGGATCGACCAGCTTGGTTTTGAACAGGATCTTGTATACAGGATATGCAATAATAGAAATAAGAAGCATTAGGTAGCTGGTAAGGAATGTCTGGATAGACCACATTCTCGGCATGAAACACGTGTATCCAAGGGTTCCAATCATACAGAGCGTCAAAAATATCATAGCATAAGATAAATATGGCTGGAAGTATGAAGTGTAAGCAAAAGTCGTTCTGTCAAGACCTTGAGCCTTGCATGCCTTGTAGAAACCAACATATACTATACACATATATGTGTAGTTTAATACCTGAGCACCACTGATTACATTGATAATCCAATTCAGAACTTCTTGGGTGGAGTTATTAAGCTGAAGTAACGAGATTAAAGACACAACAGATACCATTGCAACACCATAAATCGGAACACCCTGTTTAGTACAGTACTTGAAGATTTTTGGAGCATGTCCACGAAGAGCCATACCATAGATAGCTCGGGATGAACAGTACATGTAAGAGTTACCAGCAGAAAATGCTGAAGAGATACACAAGACATTAACAATATCCGGAAGGATTTTAATTTCCATGTTTTTCATTGCAATCACATATGGGGAAAAGGAGCCATTCGAAGTGGATCCTGCAGCGGCCAAACCAACCAATGTTGGGTCATTGTATGGCAAAACTATACCAACGCATAAGGCGCCGACCACTCCAAAGAGAATAAGTCTGAATACAACTGTTTTAAATGTGGATGCCATGACTTTTCTAGTTTCCTGGCCGGCTTCTCCAGCCAACAAGGAGATGTACTCTGGGCCGACAAGCGAGAAAGCAGCCTTAATGAGCGCCCCGAGGAAGCCGTGCCAGCGACCTGTTGAACCTGTTGTGTAAAGAGAGTTTAGAGGTCCCGGGTCTTTCCAGTATCTGAAGCCATATGCATCGTGGTGTGGGTTTCCACCAACCATGGTGATAAAAGTAAAGAACATTAGCCCAAAAGCCAAGACAACCTTACCAATACTGAGCAAAAATTCACACTCTCCGAACCAGCGGACCGCCATGACATTGAAGAAGATATAGAGGGACATCTGGACCACTAATGGGATAACAGGAGAGAATCCATCGACCCAGTAGTGGATCATACCGTTCACGGCAGTAACTTCGAATGGCACGCAGATAGTGATATAGAGATAAAAGTTCAAACCAGAGACAGCCTCAAAGGCCTCGTCAACACAACGGCCGGCCATTTGCACAAATGGGGTCTCTACCGGTAGGTAACAGACGAATTCACCACAGCACGCTGTAACACCAAAGATGACACCAGTCCAAATTGAGAAAGCAATGAGCAACGAGAGCGGTCCACCTTTAAGAAGACCAGATCCAATTGTCACAAAGAGAGCTGTGCCTACAGCACCGCCGATGGCCATCATATGGAGGTTTCTAGATGTGAGACTTCTCTTGATTTTTCTCTCACGAAGTGAGTGAACGCTAGTCTCCGAGACGTTATCCGAGACATTATTGATCTCGGTTGTCCCATAGTTCTTCTCGGAATCAGTGGCCTTGACCGATGACATTGTGTTAGCAATATCGAACGCAACGTAGTTAAAAAGAACTCCTATTGATCTCAACGTTCACTATTTCTAGGATAACATCTGGTATATATAGGATATAAGAAAAATCTCCAAGAATTTGCTGGCTTGGGTTGCAAGAAAGCTCTTCCAATAAAGGATTGATCGAGATAGATAAATGTGCATCTGACAGCGAGCTGGGTGAATGTAGCCCAGATAGCGGCTGCCGAGATGATAAGCATCTCGGCAAGTTACAGCCAATCAATCATCACAGTTACCAATGATTCTATACAGCATATTCAAACCAATAGCATCTATCAAAAGATAAGCATTTGTTTTCAACTGAGCCAAGACGTGGAAATACAGTAAGCTAGAGTTTTTGTGAGAAGAGAAGGCTGTATTCTCCTGTATAGACGAAGCCCACTGGTTCGGCATCCGCATAATAATACTAAAAAGAGTCAAAAAACAAAACATCAGATTTGAGCCCTGATACTGGTGGTCATTGAGAGCATAAGTATCATTCTAGTCTTCAGCTTGAAGAAACACGAACTCCCACCCCACGATATGTATGATTATTAAATGACTTGTAGTATTATCTTTCACCTGGTCACGTGCCTGCAAACAGATACGGTCAGGATAGTTCCCACACTAATGTTTGTCACAGAACAGCGGAGTAATGTAACAAGCAAATCGAAAAGGCTGTTAGTAGAGAGCTGTCTTACGAAGCGACTTCAAACACACACTATTAATGGGGTGGGTAAAAATTAAAGTATAAGAGCCTAATAGTGTAAAAAGGGAACTAATACAATGAGTCTATTTGAGTACTGAATTCTCGTTATGGACAGAAAGGCAACGTTACATCACTTCAACCAACTAAGTTACAAATTGTAAGCTCGATATCAAATGCCGTCAATCATAGAGAAGATACTTTTCAGAGCATTCTTCTTTACTTTCTCGTCGTATATCAAGACACCATCTCCACAGCCTCCATTCAAGACTCTCGAAACATCTGACTGAAGGCCTAGTACAATTGAATCAGTGTATGTTGTAGCACTCTTCTTAAGCATTGAGGTGTGTTCAAACTCCTCAGCAGCCTTCTCTGCAGATGTGATGATAGAGTGGTCAATCCCACACATGTTTGCAACATGCATACCGAAACTGCCTTCAGCTGCACCATCCTCCAGTTTGTACAAGAATGTTATTCTTTTTGAGGTTTCATCAACAATAATAGCCATTCTATATGGCTGAACTTGTGAATGGTTCTTGAATGACTCCCCTAATGAAGCATAGTGAGTAGCAAAAAATCCCAAAGATTGAACATGTGTTGCAATGTGATGTAACACTGCCTCAGCAATTGCAAAACCATCTGAAGAAGAACCACCTCTCCCCAGCTCATCAAGAACAAGTAAACTCTTCGGTGTGGCGTTCTCCAGGATACGCTTTGTCTCTGATAGCTCAACATAGAAGGTTGATTTACCTTGCATGATATTGTCATTGGCGCCTAGTCTTGTCATAATTCTGTCGACTGGTGTCATTTTAGCGGATTCAGCCGGAACGTAGCAACCAATTTGTGCGAGGATGACGGCAACACAAGTCATTCGCAAAACAGTAGATTTACCAGCGGCATTTGCACCAGTCAACAAGCCCATGTTAGAGTGATTACCACCCAGTGTGATCGAATTCGGAATAAACTCTTTTGCAGAAGAGACACCTGTGTTGAAAAATGGATGTCTGAGCTCCTGAAATTCCAGCAGTCCAGTATCGGATTCGATGAACTGTGGACGCACAGCTGGGAACCCAATAGACTCAGAGGTTTTAGCAAGTGATATCAGGCAGTCAAACTTACCAGTACACGAGATAGCTTTGTTCCAAACGTTATAATCTTTGTCAAATCTTGCAAGTATTCTAGACTTTAACGAATCTTCCAACATCTTGTGAGTCTCCTTTGCCCGAGCTATTTTCTTAGATAGCTTTTCAACCTCCGGAGACCAGTATCGTTTCGTCTTTTTTGATGCACCCATCTGCTTCCAGGACGATGGAACCTTAATCGAAACAGGCATTTCAATAGTGTACAACTCTTTGCCAAAATCCTTGTATTCAATTGACTGTGTCTTGAATTCCCTTCTGTATCTCCTGAGTTGGATCTCCAATTCGGATTCCAAATCACTTATGGAATCTTTAGACTCGTCGTAGTCCTGCTCAACACCTTTAGTCAAAACAAGAATATCCTGATCTTTAGCTTTGACGCGGTCAAAAGCATCTGCCCACTTCTCCAAACACTGGCTGATTTCTTTGGGGAAAGATTCGTACAAATTCTTTAACGCGCCTTTCATCTCATAGCCTGCCAATTTTCTGTAGAGTAAGGCTATATTTTCAAATCCTTCAAGAACTCGGGTAAAATCTTTTAACTTTAATTGGCCAGCATGCACTCGTGAAACTAATCTCTCTAGGTCCGGTAATTTAACCAATGAGATCTCAATATCAGCTCTCAAGTCCCCATCTTCTAGCAGCTGATCAACCGCATCCAATCTGGATTCAATTTCGGTCTGGCGCAAGAGAGGATGTACTATCCAAGTCTTAAGCAATCTCTTACCAAATGCTGTGGTAGCTCGGTTGACTAGCTTAAACAATGTCCCTTTGTCCGTGCCATCAAATGAATTCGCAAATATTTCCAAATTCTGTAACGTCTGGCCATCGAGAACCAGATTAGTAGATGCCCGGATAGTAGTGTAAGGTGTGATATGACCCTGTGAAATCAATGAGGTATCAAGTTTAAGAGATTTCAAGTACCCTAACAAACCTCCAAAAGCAGAAAATCCAACAAACTTCTGAGTTACATAGTACTCCTTCAGTATCTCAGGCCAATTAGAAAGATCGTCCAAGTTTTCTGCAGGGAAGTACTCTCCCCTAGTTAAAGTTTCAAATGTAGTATCGAAATCGTAGAACTCAATATTAGGCTTGAGGATATTAAATATAGCATTATTCTGGCAATTGAATCGGAGGATTCTCATTGCAATAGGAGAAACGCCATTCTTTGGAAAAATGACCTCCTTTGGTCTCAACTGAGAGATGAGGGTTTCAAATTTAGTACATTCACTGTCATCCCTGAACTCGCTCATATTAATGGCACCAGTGGAAGTGTCAATAAATGCAACACCGAAAATTCTTGAGCTGGGGTCTTCAGCATCGGGTTCCTCTTTGATCGAGCAGCAGAACATGGCCATGTCGTCAAGAAGCATGGTCTCATCCGTCAGAGTGCCTGCAGTTAACACGCACTTCAGTTCTCTTTGGATAACATCTTTCTTACCTTTCATACCACTTTCCCTGATTTCTTTAGCAAGACCAGTTTCTATCTGGTCAACCTTGGCGACCTTGTAACCTTTACCAATGAAGCTGGTGGCCCAAAAATCAAAAGACATTTCAGGGATTCCAGCCAATTGCATATTTGCACGACCACCACCTGCTATCTTGAGGTCAAACTCATTGTGAGCAACCATAGCATCCTTTTCGTATAGTTCGTAGAACTTCCCCTTCTTGAAGAACACAATGCAGTCCCACATCTTCGATTTAATTTCCCAATACTGCTTCTCAAAAGAAGTAAATTTGGCCCAGGAAGATTGTGGAATATAAAGCGTACGTGGATCGTAGTCTGGATCGTCCATTGGGCGCTTCTCGGCATCCCTAATATCAATGAGCCACTGGTAACGCTCTTCATTCTCCTTGGTAAACTTTTGATGTTTTGGTACTTGATTAATCGCAGATGGAGTTCTTCTAGAAGGCAGGGATGCTTTGTAGTTTGAAGCTGATGAGAACTGCCTAATTTTCGAGCTGGAAGGTGTAGCTTGCTTGGCCTGAGGCGTGCTCTTCTTCGTCTTTGATGTCTTTGTTATTTCAATGAACTCGTCATCATCTTCATCCATTGCTGAAGACTTGTCTTCTTCAAAATCATCAGGAACGACAAAGTTTTGCATGTCGTCATCTGATTCATCCTTCTCATCCGGAACAAAGTCGTCCTCGTCCTCGTCATCAACGACGCGCCGCTTCTTGCGCCGAGGGGCCTTTACTGCCTCTTCTTCCTCATCACTTAATTCTGTATAACTCACTTTCTTTCTAGACCGTCTGGAGTTAGGATCGCTTGGGCTGGAAGGTGGAGCTTCCGTCTTTTCTTCCTCTTCAACAGTATTGTTCGAAGGTGTGTTCCGATTGCTTTCCTGTAGCGGCCACTTGATTATCAGCTCAGTAGGCGTGTCTTGTGTCGCAAAGTTTCCTTCTTTCTCTATGGTACCAATTGATTTATCAAGAGGCGAGTTCTCCTTGTCCTCTTCTATAAGGATTGCCCCTTGATCTCTTGAAGGCGAAGAGTTTGGAGAAGGTAACGAGTCCGACGAAACAGTTGGAGTGCTCTTTGACGCGGTAATTGGTTTTACACTAGGCTTTCCCTTGGAGAAAAACGACATCAGCGAGGACTGCTTCATCTTGGAATCTGACTGCACGGCCTTCTTTGCCGGTGTCTTTGCTGGAGTAATTACTGCTTTAGCCATCTCCCCACCTCCGGATGATTTCTTCTGTGTCTTGTTTCTAGAATGCTTAGTGCTAAAGGAAAGGGGGTACAGTCTCTTACGCGTTGGAAGGACGCGTCAAGCAAGAGCGCGACTGTACTGCCCATACCATATTCTCTATACCAATGTTCGTTGTCTGTCATATCGCAGGGTTTAATGTACATCCGGACACCACAAATTGGTGTGTTCAACACGCAATAAGTTAGGCTCGTTATACAGAAAAAATAGCAGGCGATATAGGTTACACTCAATGTCTACAAAGGAATACCTGAAGGCTGCCAAACAGGCCCTTCAGAATGGCAATACTGAGTACTGCTTGTCTCTTGCTGAAGACGCACTGTCCATAGACCCGCAGAACTACTTTGCTTATGTTTTCATTGGCAAGTCCAACCATCTTCTTGGCCATGCTGGCGCTGCTATCAAAGCGTATGAAAAGGCTGTTTCCATTGAACCAGAGAACCTCACAGCTTGGAAAGGTCTTATTCTTGTAGTCAAGAACTCCGATGACTCTAAGGTCTTTTTTGAGACGATGGCGAAGTTTATCATGCTCTCTTGTACCCATGGACATGCTATTGGAGAGCTTCTGAACGATATTCAAGAGTATAAGAAGGTACATAACTCTGCTGACGTCCATGAGGAGTATTTAAGACAGCTTCTTCCATATGGTGAGCTTCAGGAAGCAACGACAGGGTTGCTGATAGACCCTATGACTGCATTGAGAGAGTACTTGGATATCAATATCAAGAGAGAGACAGAAGAGGTCTTTCGAATTGTTACCAGAACTAAATTAAAAACTAAGAGCACAGATATATCAGACGCTGCTGCATGGTCCATTTATAAGAACTCTAAGTTACCAGAACTGTACGCCAAGCTAATCAACGCCTTGAACGACGATGCTCAGAGAAGGAAGACAGAGGAGGAGCTTTTACGTTACAAGTACACTGTACTCAAAGTTGCGCCTTTTGAAGACAAGATACATATGTTCAAGGACATAAAGGATATGGTTGAGGGAATGGTTGTTGTGAAGCATACTTCGTTTTTTGCTTGGTCCCTTTACTTTGATTGGCTTGATCCCGTGGAAATCTCATCG
This sequence comes from Petasospora xishuangbannaensis, assembly GCA_030585085.1. NCBI lineage: Eukaryota > Fungi > Ascomycota > Saccharomycetes > Phaffomycetales > Wickerhamomycetaceae > Petasospora > Petasospora xishuangbannaensis. The sequence continues at coordinate 22,440 of JAJMBV010000017.1, read as the reverse complement.
CTTGATCCACAGGTCGTTAAAGACTTTGTTCTTCTGTTTAAGAACTGCCCACTGGGCCAGATTTTCCATGCATATCTAATGTCAGATATGTCAACGTATCGTATTGACTTGAACGAAACGCCCAATAAAGACAGTAAGGGCAGCAGACAAAAAGGAAATGCTACAGCTGAAGAGGAGAAATTTCAAGAACTTACCGAAGTGGATGAAGAGGCGTCATTGACTCAGGAAGAACTATATACTGTTATGAATCAGGCACTACAGCATTGCAAGACCAGCCTTTTTGCGTACAGAGTTATCCTTGCATTTCAGATCCATTGCAAGAAATTCAAGGAGAGCTTTCAGCTCTGTCAGGCAGCGATTCAATTATTAGCTCAATATACTAGATCATTAGGTGTCTCTTTCACAAACACAAAGGAAGACTATTTGGTTGGTTATGGTACCATACTCACATATCATGAGGCTCCAAAAAATCATAAGCGTGCTCTAGAGATTTTTGATAAGGTTCTTTCTGATTCGCCAGATAATGTCAAGGCTCGTGTTGGAAAGGGCCTTATTCTTGCTGAGAAAGGCGAGCTGCAAGATGCCAGGGAACTGTTGGACCGAGTTTGTTTGGAATTTTCCGACGATGAAGCCCTCATAGAATTATCCTGGGTACGGATCCGCCTTGGTGAATATGAGGCAGGACGTGCAGTATTGGAGTCTGTATTAAAGAACTTAACCGGCAACAGTCTGTACATTCTTGAGCTGAAAGCTCGTGTAAACTGGAGAATTGCTGAAAGTTTTAAAAGAACGAATGATATTTCAAAGGCTTATGAGTATCTTGTTGAGTCTTTGAGATGTTTCTCTAATTATGCGCCCTCATTCACGTCCCTTGGCGAAATTTACCTTCATCACTACAATGACCAAAAACGTGCAAAAAAATGCTTTGTGAAGGCATTTGAGCTTGACACATCTGAGATCACAGCAGCATGGAACTTAGTTGCTGATGCAACCAACCAAAACGACTGGACATCAGCCTCAATTCTTTGTGCGAAGCTTTTAACTTCAGACAATGCCAAGCGTCGTTTAGGTCAGCGCTCATGGCTGTATAGAGTTCTTGGATGCGCTGCTTTGGAGAAACAAGATGAAGCTAAAGCTGTTGAATGGTTCCAAAATGCTATTAGACTGGATAAGGATGACACGGAGTCTTGGATTGGCCTCGGTGAAGCCTACGCTGGATGTGGCCGTCTTGAGGCAGCCATTAGGGTTTTTAGCAGAGCTCTCGAACTCGATCATCAGCACTGGATTGCGAAGTATCTACTAGGTACCATGGAACTGCGTATTGGTAACTTTGATGACGCTTTGCGAACATTTCAGGATGTTTTAGAGATGAGACCAGAAGAGGAATGTATCATTGCGGGCTTGCTGGAAACACTTTGTAAATATGCTACTCATTCTGTCTCAACGGGGTTTTTGGGTAAGGCTATTGGATTAGCAATAAGAGCTATTGAATCTTTGGATAGAGGCCGAGTTGAATCTTTTAATTTCTGGAAAACGACAAGCGACCTGATCCATGTTTTCTTACAAATTCAATCTAAACTTGATCTGTTTCCATATAAGATGATACTATCTCTTTTGAAGAAATCAAAAGCAGTAATTGATGAACCTTTAATCCAGCGATATTCTGACGATGGTAAACTAGTTGAACTGGTTTCCTTGTTTTTGGTGTATTCTAACCAGGCTGCACTTGCACTTCAACCAAAGTCTCGGCCGTTGCTCTCATCGGTTCTCTATAACCTAGGCCTTTCGCAGGTTATAGCTTATCTCAAGACTAAAGACATATCTTATCGTAATAGTGCTATTGATGCCCTGAAACATTCAATCAAACTTCAGAATAATTACCAGGAACCATGGATTGTACTAGGCATCGCTTCTATGTCTGCTAATCCACGGGTCGCACAGCATTGTTTCATCAAAGCTGTCTCCATTGACCAACGAAATGTTGGGACTTGGTCCAACTTGGGGCTTCTTTACCTTCGCTACTCTGATATCGAACTTGCCACTGAGGCGTATATGCGTGGCCAATCTCTATCCCCGACTGAACCAATCTCATGGCTGGGTCACGCTCTTGCGGCTGAGGCCCACGGTGACCATTCTACTGCTACCAACCTGTATACTCATGCTTTTGTCTTGTCTAATGGTAAGAACCCAAGTGCCCAACTGGCTTACGGTGCTAGTGTTTGTTTGCGGAGAATTGGTCGGGGAGATGATACCAAGGATATAGAGGCAGCTCAGGAATTGAGCACCGCAAGTTATGGTATGATGCAATACTTAAAGCATTATCCAAATGACGCATTTGGACTGGAGGTGACTTGCTTGATTTTGGAGAGATTGAATGACTATGACATTGGAAAGAGCATCTCAATAAAGCTATTATCTATCCTAGAAAAACTATACGAGGACTATGAAGATGAACTGCTCTTAAAATGCTTCGCGCGTGTGAAGGCTCAAGCTGCACGTTTTGATTTGGGTACTAAAGGATATGGAAACGCCATTAACTCATGTCTTGAATGCTTGGAACTTAGCGAAGAGATTAAAGTGGTCATCTCTTGTCGTACAGTTCTTGGGTTATCCTACTTTTTCATTAATAACTTTGATGGTGCATTAGACGAATTCAAGAAGGTTCTGTTAATTTCGAACGACGCTAAGAGGCTGGTCGTCTTGATTGCTCAGGTTTTGTATATACATAACACGGAGGAAACAAAGCAGGCAGCCTTGGATCAATTGTTCCATAACATCGAGACTAATGGATCATCTCTAATAGTTACATTAGTTATTGGTGCAATATCCATGATTGAAAACTTGGAAGAGTATTTGGAGGTAATAAAATCCGAACTGGAATCATTATCTTTAGATGACCTCATTCAGGATCGTTTCAAAAATGTTCCATACCTCATTTCTGAAATTAAGAAACGGCTGGGACAGGATGGTACTGGTGTTTGGCAGAAGTCAGCATTCATGTTTCCAGATAATTTGAGAGTGTGGAAGGAGCTTGACCAGAACATTTCGTTGAAAATCGCTGTGAAGGGCCAAGTCACCGCAGAGGAGCTCAGCACGAGATACACCATTACGGGAAACATGCAAAGCATCCAGAGGGGCCTGTTTTTGGCTCCTTGGAGCTTAGCGAGTGTTCAATCATTGAGGAAATGCTTTTTCTAGGATACTCTATCATGACGCGGCGTTCGGCATAAAATGCTTTTATCGAGGATATTTGCTTTCTAATCGTTATCATATAATGCATTAAAAGTCGTTAAAAATAAATAGAGACCAAATGAGTTAGTTTTATGCCAGCCAACTAATTCCTTTCTTTAGTACTTCGCCAACAGAGCTAATATAATACTTGTCCTCATCCCATATTACCCGGTCCATTTCTCTTCTTCCCGAATCCAAATCCAGTTGGTCAAGTCTGTGAATCTTCGAACTTCGAAAAAGCTTATATCCGGTATAACAAAGAGTAAATAGTATGAGACCTCCATAGCTGACAAAAAATGTCTTAGTGTCCCAATACCCTTTGAGGAAAACAACGAATCCCATCAATAATACAATCAAAATTGACCCAAAGAGGCCATAAATGGCTAGGAAAGGTTGTAGGGGTGACCTATATGGATAAGAGGGATCGCTTCGTGAGATGATATCTGGTCTTAGTTTCAAACCATAGAAGAATCTCAAAAAAGACAAGCACATACCGCTCCACATCAGCATAGCGCACGAGGCAGATATGTTTGCGAAGTCTTGGAAAACGTTGAAAGCTTGTTCATTGACAGAGAAGAAGGCCAAAAACCCAAATGCACCAGAAAATAGAACTGCAAGATAAGGAACACCTGCTTTCGAACAAGTAGAAAAAACTGGGAATGCCTTTCTTTGAATTGCCATGGAGTAGAGTGTACGCGATGAAACGTAGAGATGGGACGACCCAGCCGTAACACCGAATACAATGAAAAATGCATTGATGACCGAGGAGAACATGCATAATCCAGACGACTGAAGAGCAATAATCCATGGCGACTGATTACCGTTGGAGTAGTCACTTATTGCTGCTGCAGTACACCTGAAGTCAAAGTTTGTTAAGTACGAATCTGGAAGAGCCTTCAGACCCCGTTCAGGGGCGTAGTATCGCAATAGCCTAGGATCGCCAGCATAAACATTCAATCCCACAAGAAAAATGGAGAGTAAGTAAAGAAATACTACTCGTCCAAAAACCCTCTTCGTTACACTTGGGAGTGCCTTTCGTGGATTCTTACACTCCATCGAAGCAACAAATCCAATCTCCGATCCTGTGTAAGCATAGGAGGAGATCAAAACTGAGGAAAGAACACCTAACAGGCGACCAGAACCACCCCCAATGCCATTCATTGCACCTGTTCCAACATCATTTAGATCAAAGGTAGGTCTAAATGGGCCGTATGTAAATACATCGGTAGATTTGGATGTATCCCAATAATAAAATCCATTTTTTTCCTTCACATTAATAACAATCATTGAAATTATCAGAGCAACGGACATCAACACCTTCATGAGAGAGATACAGTATTCTATATTTCCGTACACCCTAACATCAAATAAATTAACTCCAAGAATCAGTACAAGAAAGAGGGCCACAAATCCTGGAGCAGCCCTAAACAGATCCAGACTCTGATAGTAACTCATCATTATAGAAGCCGCACACACCTCACCAGGCATGGCAATTGTGAATGAAAGCCAATATGACCATCCTAGAGCAAACCCAAAAGCATCTTCCACGAACCTTGATGCAAGCCCTGAAATAGATGATGTAGTAGGAATTAGAGTTGACATTTCTGCAAAAGACAGCATGGTTGCAAGGACAATACTTCCCGATATCAAAAACCCAAGGAAACACCCGAGTGGGCCAGATATTGAGAATGCCTTCCCTGACGATAGATATAGACCAACACCCAATGTACCACCAAGTGCTATCATTTGAATCTGATGTTTGTCCAATTTTCTCTGCAGGTGATACTTCTTCTCACCCAGCGAACGCCACCCTTTGTCTCCATGAATAGTTTTCTCCTCCTGTCGATCCATAAGATTGTCACTTGTTATGTCCACCACTTCCGTCATGTTGCTTCCTCTGGTTGTTTCTCGTAGCAGCTTCGGCTGGAGTTCTTTGGCTCTTGTAGCACTCGGCCTACGTATCTCTGGAAACATATGTCGTTTTGTACCATTCACTAGCTCGATACCGGGACTGAACTGGCTTTCAAGAGGGATTCCAATTCGGATATCATTCCTTTGTAGTTCAGCTAGGACGTGCTTGGCCCGGGCCCTTAGCTTTGCTTCGCGATGAACCATCGCATCATATCGTTGAAAGTCCATATCTTGGTCCAAATCATTGGGATCCTCAGTACTTCCAAATAATCGTGTGTAGAAGAATTTGTCATTGCGATCGGTTAAATATGTAAGGTCAAGTTGTTCAAGCTTCTTTCGAATGATGTCGGAGGTGATTGAACAGTCATCGTCTTCATACACTGCGGCATCGTCGAGGTCAACTTGTACTTCTATCCGTGGAAAGAGACCTACAAATGGTCTATCACTACTGTCACGTGGCATTCGGGTGCAGAGTTAAAGCATAGATCCGTGGAGCGGAAACTTGTAGAATGAAATGATGATGATTGCCAAAGCACTTGGAAAAGGTATATACAGCGGTGATCGGGTGTGTTATTACGTAAGCTTATACTACCAGAAAGGTTTTTCTACTCTATGAAACCAATCCAAATCATACCAAAAAGGAACATGCCGATTTAAATTTAGTTGATATCTAAGAAGAAAGTAAATGATTGAGAATTAAATATATACTTTTCAAGCTCCCTCGACGGTGAAGCTATAGTAAGCCCTACTTATAACTCCCGAAGTTATGAAACATATTTTCTAGTTAAGGTTCATCTAGATGAAGATAATCAATGTTGTTTTCTGAACCACAAAAACTCAAACCAAGGGCGAAATGTGTTTATTGAATCTCAAGTCGTTACTTTAATTTGCTTTTTGTTTTAAGACCTGCAAATACAACCTTTGAATGAACTATAAGCTTCCCTGAGTTTGGCCATTCATGTGTTGCCTTGTCGATAAGTAGCCGAAATCAATTACTAAACAAACGGTACTTGACAATTATGTTAAACGTGATAGTGTAATCAACAACTTTGAAGAGTCAAAGTTTCCGTGTTGATTTAAGCATCTATGGACGGCGTTATGTTAAGAGTTAGACACAAGTTTCTCAGAGCTATTCCTCTAAGAATCGCTAATATCAGACAAGAATGGTAAGGATTCGGGAAATATCGTCTAAATACAATCAAATATATATTCGCAGAAGTGCTTCTAGATATTTATACCTCGTTTATGCTGACGGGTTTACCATTATCTCAAGAAACTATGGACAAAACGGGAATAAACCATGGGAGCCATTCATCCAGATTTCTCAATTTTACTTTTCTGTGTTGGCATTTCCCTTGTTATTTTTCATTTAAGTTATAATGTGTGATGTTATATTATCCTTCTTCTTCATACAGATCACTAATAGACTTTATGTTAACTCCTATTTCTTTCCAAATTCTTCGGATACTAGGCTTAACAGCTTTGGGAAAATAATGTCTGACGTTTCACCTTCAACTGATCGCAGAACTCCTTCGCCTTTATAAAACTCCATAACAGGTCCAATTGTAGAATTATAAGTGTCCAGTCTCTTCTGGAACACTTCGGCAGTGTCATCTGGCCTTTTACTTAATGCGTCACCTGTAACATCGTCCTGTCCCGATATCTTGGGAGGATTGTAGTCTAGGTTATAAACCCTCCCACTAGGGATATGCACCCATCTTTTCTCAATGCGCTCTAATATTACGCTCTCTGGTACTTTAAGTTCAACAACCAGATTTAACTGAGCGGACTTAAGATCGGTTTTGAGGATCTTGGCCTGGTTCAACGTTCGTGGAAACCCATCAAGTAACCAGTTACTCTCCACTGTGAGAAGCTGATGTGCTGTAAGTTCATCCACCACCATTCCAGAGATGATTTCATCCGGAATCAAACAACCGGATGCAATGATATTCTGTGCCTGTAGACCGATCACGCTTCCATGTTGGATTTCACGACGTAGGAGATCACCTGAAGAGATAGTAGGAAGAGAAATATGTTTGAGAAGTTTGGATGTTTGAGTACCTTTTCCTGACCCTGGTGCACCTAATAGCATCAACCTGAGAGGGCGAACGAGGGACATTCTCTGCATTCTATCTCCTTTATTGTATAGTTGTATCGTGCATCGTGTTGGGTATGTGAGGTTTGAGTATCCCTTGCCTAATCTGAATGTAAATATCAGAACCCATAGCGTAAATATGGGAACGGCCGGCCTCCGGACAATCTCCATATTAGGCATTTAAGAGAAGGCTTGAGTTTATCGGCTAAAACGGTAAGCAACTTGGAAATATTTGGGAATGATGATTTTTTATAATATTATTTTATTCAGAACCTCTAATAGCTGTTATTTTCACAGTCGCTATGCACTAGTAAGTTGCATTAGGTCATAGAACGCTGCCGCGATAAAGTTCTCACTAAAGTCATTACGGATTATAAATAAATAGCAAAAAAACAAGGGGGGAAGCGATTTCGGAACAAGTCAACTGTTCACTTATTAGTTTTGAAGGCTCCCTTTGTCCGACAATATTTTCTTCTTAAACAGCTTTCGCCAACCATGCTGAGATTCCTTCTTCAAATCATCAACAGAGTGGGTATGGCTAAACTGGCGCGTAGAAGCAGTGGTAGGACCCGCAAACGTCTGTATACGATGAACGCCTGTGGTTGAATGTGATGTTGTGCGCGAGTCGCTTGAGTTTAATGATGAATTAGATAGAGATGCGCTCGATTTGAGATGCGATTTAAGGAATGTTGAAAGAGAGTTTAACGGCCCAGAATTTGTTGTGATTGACGTAAAAGAGTCAATATGTTGGTTTTCTATATCCCGAGTAGTGGTCCGATTGACTTCCGAAGTCTCGATAAATTTTGGTTCTTTTGATTTTAAGAGGAGCTCTGTGGATTTAGAATGTGATAGTGAACTTGCTTCTCGTAAGTCTTGGCTCTGAGGCTCAGATTTATTAGTTGTTTTGGAAGGTTCATTTTTCGAGATGAGCTTCTCCTGTTCTGAAAGGAATTTGTAATAAATATTTTCTCTAAGCAATTGCAAAACCGCATTTTTTGCGGGAAGCAGCGTCAGAGGAGAGTGATACAAGATCTTTGTATTTTCAAACTCAAGAACAAGATCTTTATAGACATCGGAAGGCAAGTTGATCTCATATGGTGAGTTACTCATGACGTAGTACGTGATGATGTAGGAGAACTTTTCCGTTAGTTCTTGTTTTAATTGTTCTCGAATCTCCATTTCATTAATGCTTTCGTTGTATTCAAGTTCTTCCGTACTTGATAGGTTCTCTGGTAGCGTAATTGTGTTCTGTTCATGCGAAGCCACATTACACAAACAGGCATGGCCATCTTCGCATTGGTAAGAAGGCTTAAAAAGAGTGCTCCAAGTCTGTGACCTTATAGACCCTTGAGTGCGAGTCAGTGTCAACGGTTTCGACCCAGCCAGCGGGGAAGTCTCTGCGACAATATCCTCAGTAAATGAATGTGGTCCTTTGTCTTCCAAAAAGGAGCGGGAATCGATATCGTCGTGTGCCGTGATCATGTTTGGAATGGTGAGTTCATTAACGAGTTTGCTGATGTCTTGTTCGTCGAGAGAATGGATCGAGTCTATACGTTCCTTTTGCTCCAATTCTTCCTCTGTCGGGTTCTTGACAAGATCTTTGCATCCCACAACATCCTTGAATTCGGGGAGCTCAATTATAGATGGATGTCGTCTTCTTGAGGATGCTGTTGTAAAAATTGTTGCCACGGACAGCTTCCTCTGTTGTTGGTCTACTTGGTCATCTTTGCATTTGAGAATCGACGATTGGCGCTTAAAGATCTTGTTCCATATCTTCTCGTAGTGGTAGATCTCAATGAGGAACTTCAAGTTCTCTTGGCAATGCGACGTTTGGATATAGTCCCTGAACTTCTCGTAACTAAAGTAGGTTTCATCGTGCTTGACCTGATCTAGTCTCTCATTAAGGCGAAAGTAATAATCTTCGCAGCACTGATTGACGAGTGACTGGAGTGACGGGGCCTTGTGCTTACGGTGCATCATTTCTTCTTATAGACCCGGCCAAATGGTTTCCTTTTTGTTTTGAATGCTCTAGATCACGGTCTATGATGGCGACCAAGAAGACGACTAATAACAAGATGTACAGATTGTCCAGGATTCCAGGATACACCAAGAGAAGTGAATATTAAAATAACGATGCTTTTGCGTACTTTTTTTTTTCGAAATTCCTTAGCTACGGTGGGCTGTTGCGGCAGCGCTCCACACGCAGAAAATTTCTTTTTTTTTGATTAGTTTTCCCTTTTTTTTTCTTCACTCTATCTTCATTAGAGGTCCTACAGCTTTCAACATATACACCAATAAACAGATGTGCACATCCATGCCTGTACATGCAATTACACTTTGTTTTATGTTCGAGACTAGACGGGATGGTGTTGGGCCGTAGGCGAGCCCTCCACCTGTCGTGTGTGCTTTTGTGGTACAGAAAAAACGTCAACAGGTTATGTGCTCGCTCAACAAACTATTCGAGAAGTTCGGTGCATAAGGCTTAACGGCTTCTAGAAAGAAAAAAAGGAAAAAGAAACGTCTGCAACGTTGAATCGCCGGAAACGTAACTGTTGGTAATGGATTGGCGAATAGAGAAGAATACAAAGCTACTCAGACTTACTCAAATTTCGTGGCAATCAAGTATATGTGTAAACAGTGTGGGTAGGCGGCAAACAAACAAAGCAAGTAAACAATAAACAATCACAGAAATCAATAAAGAACTACAAGCAATCTGGGGGGGTCCGTCCGCATCTTTCCGCTCCGCCAGAATTGCCACTCTCGGATCCGAGGACAACGATACGGGCACTTTCGGACCTCGAATTCATAACATAAGCATAATGTAAGCATAAATGTAAGGAAGTTTTGCTATTTAACTTGAGATTGGCTAAGGTATCTCTTGGAACAATACCATAAAATAGCGAGGAACTCGCAGACAAGGATGCCCGCGTTCGCGTGGCACTAATGTGATGCTGTCTTTGAAGGGTTGTGGTGTTGAGTGTTGGACAACGCTGTATGCTCCATTCAGAGCCCACAGCCACGCCTGCTGTGATTGTCATTCTATGTAATATTCAAATATTCTTAGCTCTCGAGTTGGTTTGTACAAATCAAAACTAGAACATGAGTTGTATGCTATAGGTATATGATAATGTTCCAGGAATTTCGCCTTCCCAGGTCTATACAGAATGGACAAGTATTTTAGAAATCTTGGATTAAGGGCGAGAAGCTGCTGAACTCGGAACCCAAACTTATGAAAATGACCAGGTTAATGGAACATTTGTTGGTAACGCAATTCTCCCTAGGTTTGAATAAAGGGAGCAACAAATCTTGTCCAGTGATAATTCCCCATGTCTTTCGAAGATGAATACTGAGACCCAATGGTCTAGAAAAGCCAACAACGGAGTTTTAGAGCACTTCGCGGTTCTCCATATTAGCCCTTACTTGTTTTTCTACCAAAACATTGCCTCTGAATTCTTCGAGACTCCGCTAATTTATTGGAGTATGTATATTTGTGATTGTTAGCTATTATTCTTTTTCACTTTACAGTATTACTCAGGATGAAGGTTGAGAGTTACGACGTCTAATCTATTGGCCTTAAATGTTTTTGGAGAATCTAGAAACATGCTACAAGTGTTTAAAGATTCAGATGTGTGCTGTTATGACAAATTTCGAATTGCGTTAGCAAGAAGCACACTAAAAGATACTAAATAAAACAAAACACTTGAAAGCTCCGTTGTTCATTAGCAGGAGCAGTCAGGAGGATTCCGTATACTACTCTTCATCCTTTTTCGAAACAGAACTGCTCTGAATCTCAAATTTGCATAAAAAAATATGGAAAACAAATTCAAACTCAGAACAGTTAGTTGTTCAATATCTGTAGGCAATTTCATGACTTTCTATTATATCCCTCACAAAACTGCTGGTTTGAGAATAGCCAGCCATTTATGCTTATCAGCTCGCGCCTTTTTCCTGTTCCGGATGTGACACAATCAGTTAGGCGTGGTGATGGAGGAACTCCGTCCTGTGTGGAGGTCTTAAAAGTTGGGAACTGTTCATAAGAAACCATATTCAAGAAGCATATTGCAAGATAATAGAATATTAAATCCTAAATGGAGTCCAACCGCCTCCCACTATCTCCACCCAAGAGAATCTTGGACAGATTGACACCAATGTCATCCCGACCTAAGAGAAGCTGTCCTCAGAATTGCAGGTTGCAATCGAAAGATAGAAAGCTTCTCAGTCCATCTGAAATATTGGAAAGGGTTGAACGCCGAAACTCTGACAAGAGAAGACTGGTAGAGGAGAAGAAAGCCATACACGAAAGACGAATGTCTCTGGCTCAACGGAAAAGAGAAGCCATAATGGTTGAGCGCAGAGATACGGCCCGAAGGTTCTCTGAAGATTGGAGAATATGGAACAAGTATAAAGTAACGCTAAATGTACCTACTGAGAAAATCCTTGGTTTTCCTGTATTTCATGATGATAATGATGATTTTCTTAGTAAGGAGATCAATCTTATCGCTAGCCGTGTGCAACATTGTATTATTTGTCGCAGGTTTAAAAACTGCGTTATGTCTTCTCCTATCGAAGGGCTTATCCATACCCCTTATGAGAAAATTCAAGAACAAGTCCAGTCAATTCCTTTGCGTAGCCTCGTTAAGGATTCCTTGCTGCATTTCAGACTTTCAAGTCCTTATCCCAACGTCCGTATCGAAAACATCTTCCTATCATCACTGCTTCTCCTTTCAGATCATGTCACAAACCCCTCCAATGACAAAGTCTACGTTGCTAACTTAGGTCCGTATGGGTCAGCAAAAGAAACATTTGGAATGTATCTACCATCATTCATGTTGTCCCTGCGTATTCTAGATGACAGTTTTATGGGATTTATCACAATGAGGCAGCTGGTCCTTTCACGCAAACTCATCTCTCATCTTCAGGTGGTGTTTATGATGCCACAAAAGTCTTATACCAGCTCTCATCTGAGGTTGCTAAGAGTTTGGAGAGAGTACTTAGACCTTTTCCGAGTATTCCAGATCATGTATCTCTCGCGGTGCCTTTTGTTGTTATGCAGGGCGCTTGATGTGTTACAGAGTGATATCGCCATCGAAGAGTTCATGGGAAATGTTCCAGAGTATGAGAAGCTGAACGATTTCTCGAGACGGAAGGAAACATTGATTAGACAGTTGGCCCATTGGATGCGAAACTCAAAGTGCTGCGAAAGCAATTTGTGGTGCTTTGCTGGGATTGAGGTTCAAGGGAGAGTAGATGCCTTGTTTGACGACTATCGGATGTTTAATAGAGCAAAAAGGGATGGTAGTTACGGAGTGCCAATTCCTGCTGGTTTTAGCATCGAGGAGTGGCAGGGGTTTAGATTCTTGAAGGTGATAGAAGACTGTGCTCCTTTGAAAAGAAGTCCCGGTGTAATTTGTTTGAAAACAGGGCGTACCACGTTGAAGAACGAAGTCTCTGAGCTTGAACTGACCATGGAGAAGTTGGGTATGACCTCATTTCGTATGGACCAACAAATATGTTCGTGTTTGGAAGAAAGTGTTGAGTTGACGAAGAGGTTGTTTGGTTGTATTCGTGTCGAACTACAGGGCGAAGAGCTAGAATTTGTGGCGAATGGATTTAAGGAACTGGAAGAGTCAGTCTACTTCCGGAAAATCCTTCAGATGTTTAGGAAATATTTCCCTTCAGACTCTTCTATAACTACGAACCATTCGCTGCCTTCATATCTTCGTTGGTGGAAAGAGAGAATGCTAGATTTAACATCCAATCAAGTTGAGCATTGCATTGAGACACTTCCATATGTGGATTTTGCCTACCGCATGGGCGTTTTCACTTTAAAGCAGAAACTCGTAGTTGGGCTAACAGTTGAGGACTATGTCAATGAGCTTCGGGTTCACTATGCGGCTAGTGGCGGTTTTCGGCGTGTTCCTATCGGCACCTTAGTGGTTGAGGGCCTCCTCGTATCTCTACGGGACCGGAGTCAACTCCCGACCCTGTTCAGCAGCGTCGAGAGCCGGGTATTACGAGAACTGCACCAGCAGCTTCTTCCTAATATTGGAGAATGCCTTCTATTTGTTCTGGCAGTAAACCCTCGGCTCCAGGCGTCGCAGCTGTTGATCCCACACACTTTTGGAACGCTATGCCGCAGATGGCAGGCGATCATAGCGCTGCACTTCCGTGCTTTTGCCACGGTCTATGACCAGTTTGACTCTTTGTAGGATTCACGTTTACACAGAAAAACGTGGAAGTTTGCCATTACCTACTCTTGCGTCTTTCGTGTGTCTAACATTCTGTGTTCGTATGTTTTACTTCGCCCCTTAGGAACGCAAACGAGTACGTAAACATGGATTAAAGCAAAACTAAAAAAAGCTTGAGCCTTTTTCAAGGCACAGTAGCGTGTGTAACGCACATCCATTTCGCCAAAATTCCTAATCGGATGGCGAACGGCCCGTTTGAGAAAGGCATTTCGGAAAGCAGGAGGTCACAGCAAGGCTCCCACCTTGCAGGTTACCGTAGAAGAAAGTTTCATCTCCTGCAACCAGATCGTTCTCTGAATCCTCCTCCAATGATAGCAAGGGCCCATGTACTAGATATGTGGAGCTTAATGGCTCCATTGTCTGTGGGGTTAGTGTCCGGAGTTCGTAAGGCCAAGATTATTATCTCTTTCGCAATTGCTCCGTGGTACTCCGTAAAAGGAAATAAGCGGCGCAGGTTGTGGACAGCGGCTCGCAGAGAGTGGCGTAATTGTGCACCAATACGGCAATCGCGAGAATCGATCCGGAAAAACCAAACACCAGTGGCCTAAAATGTAGACAAAGAGAAAACTTCTGTAAGCTACCCTATCCATCCTCACCCTCATACTCAAAAAGAAGAGGATTCTTGTCAGAGCACTGATATACTAGAACCTAAGTACTTGTCTGGCACGGTTTGTTTGTGTTTTAACGGTCACAGAGCCTGTTAGTCCCCCCGGCCATCCTGTTCCCGCGCGGCACATCCTCGCGTTCCCTCAAGGCTTATCCAGTACGTATCTAGAGGACTCTCACACATATAATCATCGCTTTCTTCTTCTTCTTCAGGATGTTCAAGGGTAAAGAACTACGTATTGTTGCCCTATTGGCTATTGACACCGTGTTCTTCCTGTTAGAATGCACGGTCGGATATGCGGTCCATTCTCTCGCTCTCATCGCAGACTCCTTCCACATGTTGAACGACATCTTCTCCCTTCTTGTAGCATGGTGGGCTGTCCGTGTTGCAAAGACAAAGAATGCAGATGCTCGCTATACTTATGGGTGGAAGAGAGCTGAAATCCTCGGTGCCCTTATCAATGCTGTCTTTTTGCTTGCACTGTGTTTCTCTATCCTGATCGAGGCAATCCAGCGTCTCATCGAGCCTGCTATCGTCACGAACCCTAAACTAATCCTCGTGGTTGGCTTTGCTGGTCTTCTCTCAAATATTGTTGGTTTGTTCCTCTTCCACGACCATGGTCACTCGCATAGTGGAAGTGACCACGCTCATTCTCATGGTGAGGACAGTGGAGATGAGGAAGCCTCTGTTGGTGCCCTTCTTCCTGATAACGTCGTTAAGCATTACGACGAACGCACAAACTTGCTCATCAACGGCAGATCTGAATCTTACTCACATGAAGCTGATAATGAATACCATGCCGAACTGAGCTTGAATAGCAACCACACACACGCTCATGACGGACACTCTCACGAGCTCGAAGAAGAAGCCAAAACACAAAACAATAATCGCCGTTCCTTGAATATGCATGGTGTTTTCCTCCATGTCTTAGGTGATGCATTGGGTAATGTTGGCGTTATTCTCACTGCCTTGTTCATCTGGAAAACAGACTACTCCTGGAAATACTATTCGGACCCTCTGGTTTCCCTGGTGATTACCGCTATTATCTTCTCTTCTGCACTCCCACTCTGTAGAAGAGCATCAAGAATCCTCCTGCAAGCAACACCAACTCATATTTCTGCTGACCAAGTTCAGGAAGAGATTCTCAAAGTTGATGGTGTTAAATCTGTCCATGACTTCCACATCTGGAACCTCACGGAGGACATCTTTATTGCATCTCTACATATTGAAGTTGATGCGAACCCAGAGACATTCCTTGTCATTGCCAGTGAGATTCGTGCTGTACTGCATACGTACGGTATTCACTCTGCTACTGTACAGCCTGAGTTTGTCGGGAAAAACAACATCTCTGCAGAAGTGTATCAACAGTTCACCAAAATTGCTTCCGGAAAGTTCCCATCAAGAAACAACTCCGTCGAGGCACTGCAGGGTTCGAGTGCTACGGTTCCTGCATCAGATGCTTATGGGTCTACTGGGGACAGATGTATCATGGACAACGCTTTAAACTGCAACACTAAGAGCTGCCTCGAGCCTAATGTCAATCATTAATCCATTGAAAATAAAGTGCCATTTTTCTTGCTGGGTTTTATTTTACGAAACTTCCTGATATTCTACTATCGGTTCTGGTATTAAATCTTTTTTCAATACTTCGATATCCAATAGTTACGCTCATTTAATATAGTCTCAAAAAACTTGATACAACCGTAATGAACTACTTATATTACCGTCAAGACAACGGTCGTAAGGATTGCAATGAGCTCAAAGCTGTTTCTTCTCATACTAGAAGAAAAGGACCCACTATGTGATGATGTCATGACCGAACTACTTCCTGTCAAAGTAGTGCTTGGCATGATAGCACTAGATAGGCTCATTTCAGTGTTGGTATTTGTCAACGCTGACCACGCTCTTAAAATGTAGCTTCTTTCATAGGAATCTCTATTCTCGCTGTCAAATCCACGGCTTGCATCCCAAAACATATATCCGCCAAAATTTTGATTTTGCTCTTCGGATGACTTTATAAGAGCATACGAGTTGTACAGCTTGCCGACGTCAGAAATGAAACCTGTTCCAGCTGCATTCTTAGCTGAAGGGAGACCTATAAAAATCTTAGTTTTATAGCCGTTATTCTTGATCATTTCTGACCAATTCACAAAATTATAGCCAGAAGCACCAAGTTCACAATCTTTGTTGTTGTAAAATTGGACATAGATCTCATCTAGTTCAAAATTCTCTAGAAGCTCCCCCATGTGTCTCTCTGGCAAAATACATTGTGGAGCTGCCGTGAACATGTATCTCTTCGAGCCCTCGTTTGCAGCAATGCTCTTTAGTTCCTTTGCAAGAGCGACATATCCTACCTGATCCTCGCTCTCAATATCAAAATCAAACCCGTCAATGACTGAAGATCCAAATGGGCGGTAATTCGACTTTCCTTCCCCAAAATTATTCCATAGAATCCTTGCAAACAGTTTAGCCTCTTCGTTATCCACAAACCCATATTTCTCTGTGCTTCTTTCGGCTTCACCCCCTAAGGAGATAAGGACTTTCTTTCCTAGACTCTGACAAGTTTGAATGTCCTTCTCAACTTGAGGGCATTCTATTTGCCCCTCATAATTATTTCTGCACATATCAGACAAGTTGATCTCAAATCCCTCGGTCACCTCCTTCTTGTTGATATACCGAGATCCAAATATGGAAATAAATGCAAGTACTAGTGTGTCAACAGATTGTGACTCGCAATAGTATGCGAGTCCCTTCTGTGGGACATGGGGTTCGGCTTGACCCCAATATATCGCAAATGACTTGTTTTTGTCGAAGTATGCAGCACTTACAATGAAGAAATTTGAAAACTCCAAGAGAAATCTAATATTCATGGTTTTCTTATATTTTAAACTGCTGGTATTCTTGCTCCTTATTCGCGTCTGTAGTGAGGCTATTCTTTAATGTAATTACAATCTGTGGTCGTGGCTTTTTGGGGGTTTTCCAACGAGATAGAAGGAGAAGTTTTCTCTTTTCTGTTTGTTTGCAGTTTATTTTCTCGTCTTAAAACCAGAAGAAGACGCAAGACATAATACGAGCATTAGATTGACTAGTTGTATTCACAGAGTATTACGAACTTTGAGTAAACTGAGACAAGAGTTGATGGGCTCATTTCATCGGAATCTTAAGAGGTGGAGTGATAGTAATGAATGTCGTACTGGCGCCTGCTTGATTTTGTTCTCTTAGCAATCAAACTACTACAAGTGAAATAATACGCTATAATAGCGAAAACTCAAACCTAGCGGCAAAACTAATATTAGTTGATATGAAGAAATCAAAGGCAACCACTTGGATCAATATATAGATGGACTGATAGCTATGCGATGGAGAATCAAGTCCCGAAATCTCGATGGAACCTAAAAGGTGATTCCATGTATGCAGATCATAATATCTACTGCGTTCACGATTAAATAAAATGATCATATATACAACATTCTTAATCACGATTTACCGTATGGAAATGAACTCAGAGACTTCACAAGATTAGCATGAAAGATTGTATTCTTTTTGCGTGATATAATAGAGCGCAATATATCCGTAAAGAAGGGATAAATCTTTAATAATTACCACTTTTGCTCCACTTATTTTTCTTGAAAAATGGGAGCAGACAGATCAAAACTTTCGAGATATCTAATCCGAAACAACTCCAGATATATTTGGCCTAAGCAGTCTGTGCATGGGAGGAAACTGATGGTAAGATTGTGAGGGATTTTTTTTTCTCATCCTGCTCGATCGATTGATTGCCCCAGTGGAACATTACTTGTTATGATACATGTGTTGTCGAATTTAATCGCACATTACTAAATGCAATGATAACAATCTGAAAAGATTGGGTAAAGCCCTCTAACCAGAAATTTAAAAGCCCAACTCTTTCTTATTATTAGATCTCAAATGAAATTCTTATAGGCACGTCGTTCGAATAGGTGTCCGACATTTCCTCGAAATAATTCAGTTCTCTTTTGACTAGATGTTCCTCTTTTGATTGAACATTAATACGATGTGTAGCGTAATTCTTTTTGGGTGCCCAACTAGGTCTCTCTTCGTTCCTTGTCTCATACCAGTATGGAAGACAACTATCCTTAGCACCCCAGTTAAAATCACCAGCTAAATTGCAAGTACATCGTAGTTTTAAGCGGTCTTCAACCCGGCGTGGGCATTGCGTGTGGGGAACATGATAATATCCAGTATTATCAAAATAATGAACTTCGTTCTTGCTAAGCAAATATGAAACTGCCAAGGTATGGATCGGTGCATCTCCCCAACGTTCATAGAAGAACCCTCCCTGTTTTTCAAGATGTTGAAAGTACTCTTCATATTCCTTCGATCTGTAAAATTCCAAATCGCCAATCTCGAAGTTTGACCAGTAATGGCACATGTTGTATGACTTTTCTTCATCCTGAGTTAAGAACTCAACCTGATTGTCATCAGAAACATAATCTGGATGTAGCTTTCTGAAGAAGTCCACAGTAGCCTCCCATAGTCCATATACTGTGTTATGCAGTTCATGAAGAGTCATCGTAAATCCGTACTTGATATTATTCTCACGCATATATTTAAAAGGGTCGTAGTCGATATCGCACTCATATTTAATATCGGGTTCCACCCTCCAGTAGTAACGATACTTTTCCATTTCCTTTAGTTTATAGAAAAAGCCGGAATTAAAGCGACACATGAATCTGTAGCTTTCTGATCCACCGTATTTTACACCTTGCTTCTTCATATAATTCCTCGTACGTTCAGCCTTCTCCTGATCAATAAAATCTGGATAAGACCAGTATTCAGTGGGTATCGTTACAAAAGTGGCGTTTCCGCTGACCATGTTCGACGCCTCTGCTTTGAATTCCTCAGTAAACTCCTTGTCATTTGCAAACAGCCAATCATAGTGGTATCTCTTGTTGAATCTATCCTCGACGTATCTAATACTCTGTAGCATTAAGTAGAGTTCCTCGTTACGTACCAGCGTGAAGAGTGTAGCGTTTTCACGGATGTAGTTTTCTTCTTGCTCGGGCTCGCTGAATTTCTCAAAGACTTCTTCAACCATCGGGTCCATGAACTTAAAATCTGTGTAGTTGTTTATCGTGAAATGTTGTTGTGGATAGAGAATCTGAAGGACTTTCAGTCTCATCATCTTGTCAATGTAATCCATTGCAGCCATATGGTGGTTATTTCGAACTGCAAGAACACTAAGCAACACGAGTACACCAACAAAACTCACTACGAAGGCATCCCCAATTCGTCTTGTCATCATATCCCTTGTATTTGGGTAGCAACCTGTTTTGGAATTTTCGTGTTTTTCAAATTGCTGCGCCAATAGTTAAAGATGGGGAGTAAATAGGGGGGCTTTGCTCCCAAGCGGCCGACAATAAAGCACGGTCTTGGTGTCCCTACCAAGTTTCTTGGCTAAGTTGGATATACAAAAGCTTCTCTTGGGCATATTGCCACAGTTTCCACAAGAATGATGTGTCGAAAATACTAGAAACATATGAGTAGTTGATTTGTAATTTTACTAATATTCAGGATGCTGAAAAAAACTTGGAAAAGTAGAATTCCATTTTTGGGTTTCTCGAATCTGAATTCAATATTACATCCAATCAAGAAATACAGATGTCCAAGTAATCAGGATATAAGCTATATAAATTATCAATAATATCAAAAAAGAAAATAACTTTACTTGCATGATTCCTCCTAATTTTGCAGCGTGGAAAGTTCTATACTAGAATAGCAACAACAAAGTGTCTACACTGGTGTTCGGGTGTTGTTCGGGTTTACTGTAGCGTCACTCACCACTCACTTTCGAAAAAACACCAAAGAAACCGCCAGTCAGCTCCGTTTGAGATATAATATTAGAAAAAAAAGGAAAAACGACTTTGGTGAGAACTGTACGCCATATCTCTTGAGCGAGATCGAATTTGTATAGCCATTAGACGGATGATAAGGACACGTATATAATTTTGAATTAGTAGGACCTATTAGCTCCTAATATAACTTTAACTTTATTTGATTTGCTGAATATTAAGAATAAACCAAATGAGGCTTGTGGCCGTAGAAGACCAATAAGAGTCAAAAAAAGCCTCGAACTAGGATCAATGGATAGTCAAAGCTCTCTGATTCCGTTGTTGAGCACTCGATAAGAAGCCCAATGCATGTGATTAAATGATCATCAACAGATTTGGATTCCCTATTCGTATCTCTGTTCAGTCAATAAACTGGGTTTGCTGTTTTAAAAATTTAAAACAAGATCGTATCTTCTACTAATCCGAGATTCAACTAGCCAAATACACGTGTAATGTTAGTGAAAAAAAGTGACGGATTAGTGCACTGAACGTGTGCCTTTAGCAAGACTGACGACGGAGTAGCGGTGATTCTGAAAGGAGTCAGGGCTACTAGCAAATAATTCTATGAATCAGAAAGAATTTGTTAAGGAGATTTGTTTTTTCTATTACAAACCAAAACTACTTGCAAATCGGATACTGATCATTATAGAACCTCCATAATTGACCTTTGAGCTTATATAATTCTTAAGTTGTTTAATTGTTCCATATAGTCGTTCTCCTTTGTTTCCCTTAATATTTGTTCTTGAACTTACCACTCGTTTAAATCTTTCTTGTCATTTATCCCAGGAACGTTATCACCGAGGATTATATTGTAGCTGTACCCGAGGACCTCTAAAGGCGCAGTTTTCTACAGTGCTGTACCAACATCGTAGTAATAAGAACAGATTAGTTAGATATTCTAACCTCACTACTTGCTAGTGCTTCCAGTTCCTGGTGTCAAAAATGAGCGAAAATATGCTCTTGACCAAGTTCTTACAAAGATAGCGTTAATGTGAAAACAGTACAAGAGTTTTGTGCACAATAAGTGCACCTTTGAACTAGTACAGTTAAAAAGACAGAGTAAGATTCTAGGCTGCTCAAAGTTGTTGACTGCATTCTCTAGAGATGTTACTATCACAGTTGACGGACGGAGTGTATTACTATCAAACTTACCCCACATCAAAACATTGCCTCTAAACTCTAACCGCTCGATGAGGTAGACGTCATGGTAGAAGGGAAACAAAAATTCTGCATGATAAACTTTTGTAATGGGCTGAATGCTTGAGGAATTAGTAGAATTCTTATTACACCCAACAAACCCTTAAATATGCTCTTCGGTGATTGAGCGAGCTCTTTAATGCAGTCATCGAGATGTCTGCCACGGCATCTCGTTTTGACGTCTTTTCACGGTAACTCTCTTGGTATTCACTTCTCGCGTCAGCATTTAGAAGTCTTTGCCTCGCATGGGTAACCTCTGAAAAAAAAAAGTCTGCACTGCGCTGTTGTAAACGCATTTGTTAAGGTTAACTTATGGGAATCAGTTCCTTCTTTGCTGGAATACATTTATAATCTGCAATGATTATGATGATATCGATGATATCCCACGAGAAAATACCCGTTTGATGTATTTCATTTTCAATACAACCGGGAATGGAATCCGACAAAATCCTAAATCTTTTAGAGAGGCGAAAGCCATTAGGAAGTTTGGTAGACAGTCTATATACCGGATTCTGCATGCCCCGATATTGGAAACTATGGAGCAGATCTTTATGGATGTGTCCTTCAAGATAATCCAATCAAGGATTTATTGGACACACTCTCTACATCGCGCACCTTTTCCCGAAACGATTGAGCACCAAAATTTGCAACGGCCAGTCTTCTTTCTTTTCCAGTAGGAGAATTGTTTCCGCTCTAGGTCTTAGATTAGCAACTATTGGCTGGCGCTGTGGTGGTGCCGCTGCAAGTATCTGTTCTGCTGTCTCTTGAGTTTGTTAGCGGCGTTCCTGATTGCGTGATGACTGCCAACGAGGGGAACTCTGTCAACTCTTCCAGGGAAAAAGCGGAACAAAATGCGATTCTAAAACAATTAGGAAGGATCGGATGGCCTACCCAAGTCTAGTCAAATCTTGGCAGAGTCGGAATCGTCAACGTGCGCAAAACACTGGAGCACAACAAACAGCAAATGTAAGACATAGGGACAGCCGAAGAAGTAGAGAGAGTAAAACAACCAAGGAATACCGAAAAATCTCAGGGCAAGAAGAGAAGTATACGTGCGTTTTCTTAAATAGTCTCTGTAAGGAATTATATTCTATGCCAAATTTGGAGGAGTTCCTGGTCTCAATGAGAAATGGTTTACTTTCTCTTGTCTCAATTACTTAGGTTCCGTGCTTCCTCGCGGCTGAGGAAGACTCCTACATTTGACACTCTCAAGCAGCCAAAGATGCAGTAGACCTTAGTTTCAAGGGACTTGAGACATCCGATACTGCGTTTGGGACACGA